>JAXIVJ010005930.1:0-70527 GCA_036785665.1 Chirona hameri
TCACGAACAGCACATATTTTTTTCCCAGAAAATCCCCCCATTTTACATTCCCTGAATACGATATAATTTTGTATTTTGTTTTTGTCTTATGATATATTAAATACTAGCACATTTGAAGCTCAAAAATGTTTGGAGTATGAAAATCGTTCGAGCCACATGGCCGCTATGACCTTTCAAAAAACACACACAATTTTCGGATTTTTTGCCCCCTGCCCCCCCCCCCCCCCCCCCCCCCTCCCCCCCCCCCCCCATTTTTTAACAAAACACAAATTTCGGAGTTCAAAAGGAGAGATCTTGTCATGGCTAATCCAATGGCGTTTTCCCCATCAAAATTTACCGAGCGGTTCTCGAGATCTCGGGGGGGGGGGCAGAATCTACCCCCGCAGGTTAACGTAATTATGGCCGCCCGCAGGGAATTGGGTTAACCCTATTTGCAACAGGCTCCTGGCTACCCCTATTTGTAACAGGGGGGGGGGCGGATTCCGCCCCCCCCCCCCCCCCCGGAGATCTCGAGATCTACCCGTCCGATTTTCAAAATGAAACGGTGTTTGGTTCTTCTCAACACGATCTACATTTATAAATAATAAAAAATATAAATTTTGGATAGGGGGGCAACAGGGGGGCAAAAACGACAAATTTTAGTGGTATTTTTGATTCAACATAGCTTTCATGTTTATCGACCGATTTTAACACAACTAATAGGAATCGATAGAGATTGAATCGGAAATTGATATATGACGGTGACGTTTGAAAATTCAAAAATCATAGGCGTGTGCAGGTCACTCAATATGGGAGTGAAGTAAATGCGTAATAAAACCATTTTTTGATGTTGTTTTTTTATAAATGAAATGGTATGTGACTGAGACATTAGAAAAAACAGTTATAAATCATAATTTTTGCCATAGGCGGTACCAGGTTAGTGAAAAAGGGGGGTAAAATTGGGGAAAATATTAACCGCAGACAAGTTGCTACCCAGCACTATAAATATGTTACTGATCATAGATAGTTCCTTTTGCATGTTGTAATTCATCATAGGCGTATCCAGGATCCAAACTAGGGCGGCGCAAGACCGTTTGATAAGTATATTATCCGCTAGTATGATACTAACTAGTCAACAGTGACTATTTCACTTACAACTTCAATTAACATTGCTTACCCCCCTTTTTACCCTACCTGGACTCGCCTATTACCTTATAATCGTTCGTAGAGTAGCCTGTGGTGCGTGTTTCATCCAAAAACTGCAGTATGTTATGTCATTGTACGCCGATGCCTCTTAGTTTCCTTGCAATAATATGACCCCCTTTCTTCCATTCCTGAGCACGCCTCTGCAAAAAAATGACTTTATTCCCTTTTCTGGTCTCATATGTGCATATATTATTATAAGCTAAACGTATATTGCGCCGTTATCGCTGGCATATCGTCATCACCATGCCAGTCACCCCCCTTTTCATGTTCCTGAACGCGCCCCTGAAACTCTATATGTAATAAATTATGCAAATAATGGAAGCAGAAGCTATCTTTTACATCTTGATAGCTATAAATGCCCCTTACATTGCTCTATTGGCTTCCCGCCAAGCATTGAATACTTCCTGGAAACCCCCCCCCCCCTTTTCAAGCCCCTGAAACCGCCTCTGCCATGCAATTTTGCATGATATTTCATTAACATCATCTAATTTGCACTTGTTGCAATCACGGTAAGCCGATGTAACTCCTTCATACTTGATGCAGTTAGGAAGAAACCGTGAAGATCGCATTTCCGTATTTTCGCCAAATGTCGCCTCCGAACCCACCCAAAACTGTGCCCTGGAACCGCCTCTGTTCAAGTTAAGAACTCAAAATTTTGACTCCAAATGCGGAGTTCAATTCTATGAAAAGTCCCAAAATTTCATGGGCCTACTCCCAGCCGTTCTGGAGATATCCGCGAAAAACATGAGGGGGGCGGAATCCGCCCCCCCCCCCCCTGTTACAAATAGGGTTAAGTGTCTGGCAGAGGCTCTCCTTGGCGGTACCTAATTGCTAGCTACCAGGGCCCACTCCCTTCATAAAATATTAACTTTCAAGGGGCTACATGTTTAGCTAGGTAGCCTGCCGAGTTCCCAAAAAGGCGACGCGAACGCAAGGGCATGGACATCGGCACCCGGAAGCTGCTCCAGCGGTGACCAACTTGCTGGACCGAAGAGCGGGGAGTGGGGACCAGACCAGGACCATCTCCCCAAGCCATCTCCCCAGGCTCCTCCAGATCCACAGGGACCATTTATACGCGGAAATGTCGTTCTGCCTCTTGCTGCTTTCAAACCATTGCACTGTTACCAGTTTTTTTACAGTTCGGTACATATGTATACAGTTATTATTATCATATGTACTGTTGAGCGCTGACTGCCACCGGTCATCGTGATTTACTATCCGATGCTAATGTACATGAAAACTATCTTCATTTCAATATGTTTAATCCTACCGAGATGTGCAACCAGGAAAAGGGGTTACCTGAGGGCTGAAGCGGTCACGGCCTGGTTCCAATATGCAAATTTCGTTTTCCATGACCTAAAATTATCATTTTCGCGCCGCTTCGCGGCGTCACATCGGTAGCCATCGTCATAACGAAGCCATCGTCATCGTCTTCGGTTCGTCGTAACGCTGAATTAAATTAATAGTATTTTTAGCTTCTTATCCTCTACAAGGCCCACCGCCTATATTTCTGGGTTTTATCAGGCAAGCCCGTATAAATTTCGCGGCGCTAAATAACAATGACCTATTATAACATGAAAATCCACATTAAAAATGCTGCAAAGGCAAACACGCATACAAAATACACGCATCGAATACTGCATACACGCATACAAAATGAGGGTTCATTTTTTTTGTCACTTCAGCCGACCCCCCCCCCCCCCCCCACTAAAAAATGATCGGCAACGCTCCTGCGAGTTGGTATGAAATAAACGTTATTATTTATTATATGTGTATATGCTACGGAATATCACGTTTTTGTGTTTTGTTTTTCTCCGAAAAAGGTGAATTTCTTAAAGGGAATGTTTCACTTTGCATTGGTTTTGAACAGAGATTAAGGTAGTTTTCCCAAAAACTTTGCCGTTTTTAAGCAATTTAATTTCCCATTTGCAAAATAGGGTTTAGGCTAGTCCCGCCGATGATTGGCTGACAGACACTTTTTCAGCCAATCCCACTTTGTCAGCCAATCAGCTGCGGCATATATGCTCAATAATGACGTCATCATCCCAAATTTAAAAACGTAATTTGTATAAAGTTAAGTGACGTTTCGAGAGAAAAAAAATATCACCACGTTTTCAGCAGCACTAACTTCATATTTTCGACTACAACCAGCGTATATTTGACAAATTTAAGAAAGGTGAAGCCAGAGGTCTATTTTTTCGGTAACTTGGTAGCGAGCGTTGGCGACAGCTTTTTGTAAGTGAAGCGACAAATATTGGGCTTTGAGAAGTTTATGCCGTTGTTGGAGGATCAGAACCCGACCGAACCGAGCAAGAGAATGGACCTTGTTTGTTACACTTGGTTGTGCGTCCCATTCTTTGTGAGCAAAAACAAAACGGGAAAGTTTTCAGAATACAAAAATGGTGACTGGGCGAAATTGTAAATTTTTGTTTACATTTTTACATTTAAATTTTTACATTTACATTTTGTACATTTACATTTTGTACATTTTACACGTGAGGAAACGGTCCCAAGCACAATAAAATGAATGCTCACGCAACTCAAAATATGCTTCATGGATTTCACCCACGAAATACAACACATAAGGTATGCTTGCAAGCAAAAATATCAACGAGTGGTTTTCTGGATCGTAACGACTTAATGGCATAATCATTAATAGCAGCCGCGTTTCTTTGGGACGATCGGTTTTTCGCTGCCGGTATGCGTATTTCGGTTTCCCGCATTATAATTGTCACCGGGTAGCGTAAACTGAACATAAGTCAGTCACAAATATAGATATTGCTTTCAAATTTGGTTTGGGCATCGTCCATACTTAGTTCTCCAATATATATTCCGTTCTTTTTAATATATTTAAGAAGATTTTTTTCTCTCTTTTTTTCCACAATTTGTTTATCTCAAATATATTCAAAAACCGGAAGATGTATTGGAGAACCAAGTATGGACGATACCCAAACCGAATTTCAAAGCCATATCTATAGTTTTGACTTACTTATGTCGTGTTTTACGCTAGCCGGTGGCAATTAGAATGAGGGAAACCGCGCGACTGGCCAGCCCGGTAGCGGGCCGGTAGCGGGCCCATTGACTTACGTTAAGCGAGTGGTAGCAAGCTTGTAGCGAAGGTGAGTGTCGCAGTGAGTGTCGCATGAAAGCTTTTTCGAAAATAACTCGCGTATTTATCAACCGATTGCAATGAAACTTTCAGTACCCGAATTTTGAACAATTTGACACATACTCTCAACTTTTGTTAAGTTCTATCCCCCATTACCCGTGACCTATGACTTGTTTCTCAAGGTCATGCCAGGCGCAACTGGCGTCCCGTAGTATCGGTGCTTGTAACTTGTGCAGTTTCCGAGTGTTAGCTGCTCAGGAGCATATACATTATACACAGGTGGAGGTGTCAGTAGGTGACATTTATGGTTTCCACTGAGATTGTGACCTCAGTTGACCTTTTCAGAGGTCAGCCGAGGTCACACTGATCTCCGATGACCTGATACGACTTTTTTGCCCTATGGCAGTTGCTAGGACATTTTGTGACGCTGATTTCAAATTTGGCATCCATTTTACATTGTTATATGTTCCACTGGGGTCATGCATTTTCACAGTTCCACCGAGGCCACTGTCCTTCGATAACCTGAGATGACCTGTTTTTAACCTGGTAGTTTCTAGGACATTTTGTGACGCTGATTTCAAATTTAGCATCCATTGTGCTTCGCTCGGCTTCGCTCGTGAAACGCATATCCAGGCGTCTAACTGAAAGTATTTTGCTTGATATGTGGTGACAATCCTTACCGAGGAGTTTTCATCGTGCGACAGAAATTGCCCTAGATTCGTCGTGAGCGACAAATCTCGCCATTTATAGACCTCTGGGTGAAAATTCCCTTTAAGCTCGAATAACAAAATAAGATGACCGGCCCAAATCCGCGGAGAAAAAACGGAGGGGGTACTTGTTTTCCACAAAAAGATGCTCCCCTCACGGAGAGAGGCTGGATCCGCCAGTGTTTGTATTGTCTGTCTGTCTGTACACTTCGGTAGAGCAATTCATTGATATATCAAGAGACGAATTAATTTGCCGATGTCAAACTTTTGTCGTCCGTCAAAAATATTTAGAGGTTATACACATTCAGAACACATTTAACCGAACAGGGGAAGATCCATGGGGCCAAGGGGCAATGCCCCCCCCCCCTCCCCCAAAGGTCCTGAAACCATGATTTGCCCCCCCCCCCAAACAGATTTTCTCAATAACTGAAAACCTGTAATAGATATCGGCGTGAATCTTTCAGTACCTTATGCTGCATCAATTCTACGTCTTCCCTCAAAATTTGATTGAAATTAGTGTGGTAGTGTGAGAGGTAATGACGTTTTAGTGACTTCATGTCATGTCATGCCATTTTTGGTGGACAAACGATAAATGCTAGAAAAAACAGTAGAAAATCGAGTTTTGAAGCGAATTGCAAATAAAAAACGTCATAAAAGGAAATGACATTCTCCTCAAAATTATATCTCGGATTTGCGAAATTTTTGGTTTTTGACCCCACAAAATAAAAAGGATTTTTTCCCGAAACAAAAATATCCACAAAATACAAGTTTTCGAAGATATTAAACAAACCGGAATATGCCATTTTTCAAATTGCATTTATTGGCTTTTCTGACCAGATAAAGACAAATAAATGCCACCACTGTATTTCGGAGACAAAACTGGTCTAGAAACATGCGTTTTTTACTTAGACTATTTCAAATTTTGACCTTATGCGACCTGACCAGATAAAGACCTGATAGACCTGAACTTCACCTAAGGGCCATTATATGGGGTTAGGGTGTGAAAATGACTACTGCTATCGAATTATACGTGTAAAATAGCCCATAAACCATGTGTCGCATGACTTTCGTAGACCTCTTGCCAATAGTGACCTTTTGTGACCTGACCTTGACCTTTGATTACAATATCAATTTCGCTTATGCGGGAGATGTATTATACCTCTGAGAGCACTTTGTGCCACATAGTCGCAATCTAAGGCTTTAAATGGAAAGCATAACCCATTAACCCAAATACCTCGATATCGACCTTTCACCTGAGCGTGACCTGACATGCTACCTTATTTGAAAATTTCGCGTATGCTTTGGATGCGTCCCATTGAGAGATTTCCATTGCCGCCTTGTGCGTCTCGTTGCGGTTATTGGTTCGGAAGATAACGAGGGGCCAGAATATACCCCCTCTTGCATATTGTGTTCGGCCGAATACCTCAGCGGGGCGCAGGTTAACGTCGCACTCTACCCCCCACCCCCTCCTCCGGGTCAACAACCTCTCGCTGACGGCTGACCGATCTGCTACCCCCCCCCCCCCCCCCCCCGAGGGGCCCTCGACCGATCTTAGGGTGCCCTCGTTGTATCTCAGGGGGCCCTCAGTCGGTCTCAGGGGAGCTTCGGTCGATCTCAGGGGGGGGGGGGCTCGGTCGATTTGAGGAGGCCCTCGGTGTAATTCAGGGGCCCTCCGTACCTCTCAAAGGGCCCTAGGCTCATCTTGGAGGGCCCTCTGTGTATCAGGGGGAACCCTCGGTGCATCTCAGGGGCCCTCGGTCGGGGTCAGGTCAGGGGCCCTCGGCCGATTTGAGAGGGTCATCGGTGTATCTCAGAGGGTCCTCGGTGCATCTCAAGGGGCCCGATGTGTATCTCAGGGACCCTCAGTGTATGCCAGGGCCCTCGGTGTACCTACGGGCCCTCCGTGCATTTCAGGAGGCCATCGGTTGATCTCATGAGTCCTCAGGGGGCCCTCGGTCGATCTGAGTGGGCCCTTAGTGCATCTCAGGGAGACCTCCGTACATATCAGGGCCCTCAGTGTATCTCAGAGGGCCCTCTGCGTATCCCAGGGACCATTCGGTGTATCTCAGGGGCCTTCGATGCATCTCAATGGGAACTCGTTCAATCTCATTGCACTCGGTTGAGCTCGGGGGCTCTCAGTCGATATCAGGGGGCCTCGGTCGATCTCATGGACCCTCGGTCGAACTTAGGGCCCTCAGTGAATTTCAGGGCCCTCGTTCGATATCATGGACCATCGGTCGATCGTAGGGGCCCTCAGTGAATCTCAGGGACCCTCGTTCGATCTTAGGGGGCCATCGTTCGATATCAGGGGCCCTCGGTCGATCTTAGGGGCCATTGGACCTTGGTGTACCACAGGGAGCCCTCGGTGAATCCCAGGGGCTCTCGGTCGATCTCAGGGGTCCTCGGTCGATCTCAGGGACCTTCGGTCGATCTCAGGGGGCCCTCTGCCGATCTCAGGGGGCCTCTTTCGATCTCAGGGGCACTCGGTACCGATCAGGGGCCCCTCAGTGCAATTCAGTGGGCCTTCGTTCGATCTCAGGGGGCCCGCCGTGTATCTCGGTGGACCCTCCGTACACCTCAGGGGGCCCTTGACGCATCTCAGAGGGCCCTCCGTGTATCTCAGGGGACCATCGGTGCATCTGAGGGGCTCTCGGTCGATCTGAGGGGCCCTTGGTGTGTCTCAGGGTTCCTCCGTGCATCTCAGGGGCCCTCGGTGTATCTCAGCGGCCCTCGGTCGGTTTCTGGGGCCCCGGCCGATCTCGGGGACCCTCGCTCGATCTCGGGGGCCCTCGCTCGATCTCAGGGGGCCCTCGGTGCACCTCAGGGCCGTCGGGCGATCTCAGGTGTAATTCGCCATCAATGGGTGTCAGTTCTGGGTTAACTTACGGAGAAAAAGTGGGGGGGGGGGCAAAACATATGGTTGGCCCTTCCACATTAAGAAGGGGGGGGGGGGCAAGTGCCCCACTGCCCCCCCCCCCCCCCCTGTTCCTACGCATATGCACTCGTGCATATTGGCGTACAGCCATACACGTGTAAAGCAGTTGGTAGTCATCTTCTAGTTTGCACGCACAATTTCATCTCAATAGATCCGGTAGCATCGGGGAATTAAAATAGCACGTGCGTGCGTGCAAAATGGCTTTAGTTTCCCTACGTCCAAAACTATACGAATAGTCGTTCCTAAGCATTCATGCACATTTTATTTCGATAGGTCCAGTAGTTTCCGAGATCTGAGGTACGGTGCCACACATGTGCATGTGCATATTGACGTGCACCCCGACACATGTAAAATAGATACCCTAGTCTGCACGCAAAGGTTCAGCTCAATTGACTCCGTAGTTTCGGAGACACACAATATGGTATCGCACGTGCACACGTGCTATGAGGCTTCCCAATCATTATGGGGGATGTTTTAAAGGGACTGTCCCACCTTCCCAAACGTTGTCAAATGTACGCCACTTGTGGTGCAAAATATGAAGTAATTGCTGCCGAACACGATTATGACATTTGTTTCTGGAAAACAGTGCTCAATTTCATAAAAAGTTAAGTTGTAATATTTGGGTTGATGACGTCATATTAAGCTCTAGAGAGCTACACAGAAATCCTTTACGCTGCCAAATTATGGAACAATTATTGCGAAACAATTCTGGCGCTTTGAATACAAAACAAACAAATTACCAAACCATTGAAACGTAGCAAATATCTCCAAAGTTCACCTTAAAACAAGTCTACTACCATCACCATTTGGTAAAGAGAGACGACGTCATCGGCATTAGACACATATTCAAATACACGTAGGGTTTATTCGTTACAATTGTCAAGACCAAGCTCGAATTTCTTTTCGATTAGACCTATGTGGTTGTTTTAACTGCTACCCTACTATATTTCAATGCAAATTCAACAACATGGCTATCTCAACTCAAATATAATGCTAAGGTGGGACATCAGAGGACCATCATTTTATAATAATGGAAATGAACAAAGATTAAATTAAGAAATAATAAAACAATATATTTACTATTGAGCACACCTCGCTACGAACAAACGATACAATAAACGACGAAGACGACGAATCAATTACAAGGACAAAGACGACGAATCAATGGACAAATCAATTAAATCTATCCTTCCTTGAAATTCAGCGATCATTCATTTTATGGAAACAAATACAGTGAGCTCCTGAAAAATAACCATCCGCCAAACGAACTAAACACCCTCTGATAAACAGAAAACAGAAAACAGAAAACCAGGGGCGTCGTATCCTGCAAATGATTGGTAAATGCTAATGATATTATTAATGCTATTAAATTAATGCCCCAATGCTAACTTTATATATTTTAAGGTCATTCTTACCATGCAACGCCATAGGCCTAATGTTAAAATGTGGCATTATTGGTAGGGCGCTGGCCCTACCAGGCCTATAGAAAATGACACCCATGCAGAAAACACATTTCACTGAGAATAAATTATCCGTTCCCAACACGGAATATTGCTAGCTTTTCAGTCGGAAGCCGCCAAATTTCAGCTTAACCCTATTTGTAACAGGGGGGGCGGATTCCGACCCCCCCCCCCCCCCCACCTCATGTTTTTCGCCGATATCTCCAGAACGGCTGGATGCATGCAATTTTGGACTTTTCTTATAATTGAATTTCGCATTTGGAGTAAAAATTTTGAGTTCTTAACCTGAACAGAGGCGGTTCCAGGGCACGGTTTTGGGAGGGTTCGGCGGCGACATTTGGCGATAATACGGAAATGCGATCTTCACGGTTTCTTCCTAACTGCCTCAAGTATGAAGGAGTTACATCGGTTTACGGTGATTGCAACAAGTGCAAATTAGTTGTTGTTAATGAAATATCATAAAAATTGCACGGCAGAGGCGGTTTCAGGGGCTTGAAAAGGGGGGGGGGGTTCCAAGAAGTATGCAATGCTTGGCGGAAAGTCAATAGAGCGATGTAAGGAGCATTTATAGCTATCACGATGTAAAAGATAGCTTCTCCTTCCATTATTTTTATAGGCGCAATAGACGGTTAGCTTATATATGCACATATGAAGCCAGGGGAAAGACTAAATTCATTTTTTGCAGAGGCGCGCTCAGGAATGGAAGAAAGGAGGTCATATTATTGCAAGGAACCTAAGATGCATGGGCCTACAATGACATAACATACTGCAGTTTTCAGATGAAACACGCACCACAGTGTACTCTACGAATGATTATACGATAATAGGCGAGTCCATGTAGGGTAAAAGGGGGGGGGGTAAGCAATGTGAATTGAAGTTGTAAGTAAAATAGTAACTGTTGACTAGTTAGTATCAAAATAGCGGATAATATACTTATCAAAAGGTCTTGCGCCTCCCCAGTTTGGATCCTGGATGAGCCTATGATGAAGTACAATATGCAAAAAGGAACTATCTACGATCAGTAACTTATTTATAGTGCTGGGTAGCAACTTGCTTGCGGTTACAATTTGTTCCTATTTTACCTCCCTTTTTCACTAACCTGGTACCGCTTATGGCAAAAAATATGATTTATAACTGTTTTATCCAATGTCACAATAACATACCATTGCATGTATTAAAAAAAAATATTCCGCATTTACTTCACCCTCATATTGAGTGACCTGCACACGCCTATGATTTTTGAATTTTCAAAAGTCCCCGCCATATGTCAATTTCCTATTCAATCTCTATCGATTACCATTGGTTGTGTTAAAATCGGTTGATAAACATGACAGCTTTGTTGGATCACCTATACCACTAACATTTGTAGTTTTTGCCCCCCCCCCCCCCCCCCCCCTGTTGCCCACCTATCAAAAATTGCGATTTATTTATGTCTTAGAAATATAGATCGTGTTGAGGGGAACCAAACGCCGTTTCATTTTCGAAAATAGGACGGGTAGACCTCGAGATCTCCAATCAGTGTATTAAAAACCATCCACGAGGTGGCTATTCTGGTTTCATGTCAGTGTTACAAATAATATACAAAATACGATAAAAACGAGTACACTTCACTACACTACATCGGTAAAATCACACTTCGCATAGCGGTCTTAAAACCATCCAATGAATGGGCGGCACAAGCTTGTGGTGGCAGGCGGTTCCAGACAACTGCAGCCCGATACGAAAAAGCCTTCTGAGAGGCGGTCAATCTGCACTTGTGCAGGTGGAGGCTACCTCGATCAGAAGCGCGCGTCTCGCGTGTGGAAACAGCGGCACGTGGGGTGAACATAGCGCGTATCTCGGGTGGCGCTCCCTCCTCTCTGAGCGCCTTAAACACCTTTACGGCGTCGCGGCGCGCCACCAGGGTCTCGATCTTCGGCCATCCTAAAGAATTTAGAGCCTGGGTTATATGATCATGCTTTTTGAGTCCTGTGACGATACGAGCGGCAAAGTTTATCAGTTTTTGGATTTTGACCAGTTGACCCTTGGTCGCCCCTCCCCACACGCACAGGCAGTATGTGATATGTGGGAACACGTACGCCTGGATTATAATTTTAAGGGCTTCTGAGGTGAAGTAATGCCGAACTTTGTACAGAGAGACGAGGATACCGTTACATTTTTTTGGAATCCGCCCCCCACCCTGTTACAAATATGGGTAGCCAGGAGCCTGTTACAAATAGGGTTAAAGGGAGTGTTTCACCTTTGTACAAGGGCGGATCCAGCCGGCCGTTTTGTGGGAGGGGGCAACCAGTTTGAGAAGACCTTACCTAGGTACCCCCAATTTCGAATTTCTCCCCGGATTTGGGCCACTTTATTTTGCAACCACACGATTTCTACTGTTTTTTTTAAAGCTTTTCCACCTTTTGGGATATCGAAAAAGGTGTACCTATGCTTTCGTTCCAGACTGCAAGGAAAAAACATGAAAATGTGTGCTGAATGAGCCGGCTTTGCCCTTAAGAGCAAGGACGAATCCATCCGTTCGTCTTCGGGGCCAACTACTTTTGCTACAAGGTTCGACGACCCTTGGCAAAAAAAAACAAGAGTATCCTAGATTTGAATAGTTTTTTTTGCGGTCAAGGAAAAAAAATGTTAGTGGAAAGAAGCTAACATAGAAATTTAAAACAGAACTTGGAGCATCAAATAAATGGTAGTTTTCTCCAGAATTTCCAGCTCCGAATCTCGGATAGTAAACCAGGGGGAGGGTCCGACCGAAAAAAAATGAGTACGCATTTAGCTGCACAAATGTTTGTCGTTGTTATCTGTTGCGCTCCAATAAAAAAAAAACTAAAGGCGAGGACGTCAAACATGATCGAACCAGTCGCACTTCCGCCATTCAAACCAATAATACAGATGACCCGATCATGGCGTCAAATTCAATATTCATTTCAAGAAACTTAAGCTACTACTACTGGCAAGCTATGCACCGCATACAAATAGGATGAGTAACTTCCGTTTCCAGGTTCTTGAAAACATATGTCCCTGCTCCCGGACCTCGACGCCATTTGCACATCTCGTCGGATGCATATATACGACACACGCAGACGAAGTAACCGATATTACGGTGAACGCTGCATTTATCATATTGCTGCCATACAGTCTATGGCAGAAACCTGCGGCAGCCAGCCGGGCAGCGGCAGCCTGAAATAATCTAGCTGGCGACTTCCCGATCGCACAAAGAAGTCAACGACTTCGCTGATAGATGACATTATAATGTCATCCGTATAGGTCAGACCTATAGGTTTCGCGGTGGGCTTCGCACATGATCAGCGCCTCCATTCGGAGCTCGGTCATTGTCACTCGGAGAGAGGATAGTCTTCTCCACCTTACTGAACATCGTCTCCGCCTCCGCCGTTGTAACCGGAAGAACGGCAAGGACCTACAGGAAAAAGGATGGATTTGGACCGATTGGTTCTATTGGTTCTATTGCTTGACCGAAATAGTGCTGATAGAAATCATGAAATAAGACCTTATCCACGACCTTATCCATAAGACCAGTACACTTGACCACCCCCTGGCTCTGCATGCCATTTGAAACAGACAGGTCTCCGTTTTGAAGCATAAAGTAAAAGGAACACGTAGGAAAGATGTGCGTTCTGGGCAGCTGTTATATTGTCTGAGTAGGTTTTAGCCCAGGGCTGCATCAAAGCTGTCTTAGCGTGACATTTATGGTTCAACTTCACAGGCCTTCGTTACCCCCCGCAGAATGGTTCCGTTACCCCAAATGGGGTCATGGCCCACCGTTTGGGAACCACTGCGTTAGAGCGTGTCATGTGTCCACCCATATCAGAATGCAACGTGCCAGAAGTAAAATTGATCTGACGGGCTATCGAATGGAAGAGACCCAACTGCAATCGGTTAAATAATTACAGACTGATTAGCTTGCGCAAAGCGTCCGTACCTGGGCCGGGCCGAACCGGATACAATGTAAATTTGTCTTGTAATTTGACGAGAAACCTCACGGGCACATCACGCATGTTCGGTGATTATAGCATATTCATCCGCAAATATATATGAACCGTTATTCAAAGCTATTAAAACCCAACCTTTTATCAAACGATCTTTTTTATTGACAAAAACATTATAAGAGCCTATGAGTCACAAGTCCTTTTAGACAGAAGTCAATATCAAGGCTCACTTTTACCTTCTCCGCTGGTAAATATGACCTTGAACTTTATTCCTGCTGAATCACCATCATTGCTGCTGAATCTCTCCGTCATTCCGCGCCATGTTACCACCTCCCCCGTCCCACCACTAATGACACTACCCTTCGTAAATGGTCCAACACCGTTTAATGGACGCCTGCCGACCGCGTTTGTCTTTCATTAGTCATGTCCGGGGACAAAGGATTGCCGACGGGCTGGTGACGTATGGGACGGGGCGCCAATCAGACAGCGCCGCCAATCGAGTGACGTGTCGGCGAGGGGACCGCGCGGCCGAGAGGGGTGTCGCACGGGGCGGTAAAGGGGAAACGCAATAAATGAGGACGAAATCAGATTTGTGGATGGTTTGTGGTCATTCGCATGGAGTCTGATGGTGTTGAGGATTACGTCTTTGAAAGGTTGCTGGTGAATATTGGGAGAAGGTTTCTAAGAAAGCGGCACACCATCCGTCTTTTGTCGGCGACTGGTCAACAGCTAATCAAACGGCGGACTGCTGACAAAATCCGCCGAAAAAATCAGCAGCTCTTAGCAGTGTTAGATGACAATTGTTTCCTTGATTTCTATGTGTTTTAAAGGTTAGTATTAAGTAGCTAGGCAGTATTGGACCGGTCCTGGTTCATACTATACAATTTATCTCTACCAGTATACTGGACGTATCTTTTTGTATTTTACATTCTCGGAAATTAGCCTTCTGCGGTCTGCAATGCTCGTTCATGAATACAGGAATGTTGTACAAGATATTCAGATTAGTTAAACCACGAGAAAACACAGAACAACGAACTAATCTCTAACCCCTTCCATAGCTATTTCACGCGCCCCTTCCCCTCGCTTTCTCCCCTTCCGTTCCACTTTGACGCGCGTGGCGCCAGGGGAGGTGTCCGTCCCTCAGCGCAAAAAACGTCACCCCTGCACCCGTTTTCCGGGCCAGGTAACGAGCGGCACGTGCTTCGACAAGATGACGACAGGCGTCCGCACGTGTCCTCCCCCCCCCCCCCCCCCCTCCCCTACGCTCTCCAGCCAGCTCAGCTGACCCAAACTAATGAGAACAGGAGGCTGCAGAGTGACGCCTACCTCAGACTAATGGGGGACATGGAGTCTGGTGATGACCATTCCCCACAGTGTTGCGGTGTTGTTTTTTTGCATACAAGTTGTGCTTTGCTTTGATGTGGGAGACTGGCAAACTAGGGCTTGTGCTACAACATGCGTACTTCAATGTAAGATGCTGGTTAGATATGCACGTCTTTGTTCATGACTTGCTTAACCCGCGCCGTGCCGGGGGGGGGGCGTTTACACGCCCCCCCCCCCCCCCCCCTAAGGTTTTTCGAGGATAGCGAAAAACGGCGGCGCGCAGCGCCGCCGTTTTGGCACAGCTGTTCGGCCATCAATTGCGCACATTATGTATACAAAAAATCCTCGAGTCATCTCAAGTCAGGTCACCAGACCAGGTCACATGACCCCACCTCCAAAAATGTTTCCGGTCACACCACAGCCACAGTTTTTGGCAGATCAATTTAGTACTTACAGGATTTCATCAGACCAATAGTACCTACCATACGTTTATCTCGGTTTTGTATATCGGTGACCTAAGGTCGGATCAATTTCGTGACCTCCCCATTATACGTCAATGGGGAAATAATCAAATGCTAATCAAATGTTATTCTGAGGATACGAATTATATCAGCCCAATTCCTTCTGGATCATGTTATCATAGGCCATTCTTGAAGTTCCAGGTGCTATTTTTGTTCTGTGACCCCTACAGGGTCAGATGAGGTCACCCGAGGTCACCAACACTTTTTTGCCAATAACTTTCGACAAAGTCAAGATATATAAGTGAAACTGGCACAAATGTGTTTGTCTCGTCGATGCAGGTCTCACAGTGTGCAACATGATCTAATTGGGTCACCACTTGACCTTGACCTGATGTCAAATTTATAAGTTGCCTTAACCTGGTCATCATGCATATGATACGAAGCGCATGGACGAGATAAACACGATGGAGTCAAAAGTATTGTCCTATCTTTGTTAGGTAAAAATATATTTGTGACAACTGTTTTTTCAAAAAAATAGCCTTTTTGACATTTGATGAGCTCTGAAGCCTAAACTGTTTACCTGAGCTGAAATATGAGGAAACCATGTCAATTTATTTTTTCAAGAGCCTTCTATTGTTTTTTATGTTTGTTCCTAGCTATCATAGTTCCTGTGCTATCTGTGAATGTCTGGAGCGAAGTCCTAAAACTTGAAAATCTGACCCTTGATGACCTCTGGTGACCTCAAAATTGACCTAAGAAAAAAATTGCCTGAAATAGTTTCAAAATGTATTTTGACGAGCTTTCGAACGATGTTTTTTTTTTGTCTACGTCTCATAGGAGCCGAGTTAGAGGAGGGCGTCGAAACGCCCCCCCCCCCCCCCCCCCCCCCCCCCCGGCACGGCGAAGATGGCGCCGAGCACCGGCACGGCGCGGGTTAAAATATGGTATGCAGCAAGATTAAGATTTGGGTTGGATATGCCCTTTGCCTGCGCATAGTTTCCACCAGGTGGCACGTAGTTCATGTTAGCTTGGAACACGGAAAATTAAACATGGATTCAGAAATAGCGCATATAGCTGTTTTATAGCGCAATTGTTTTTATAGGTGATTCATTTTCAGTTAAAAATTATCCAAATCGAGGACCAATACGACAACGCAATACCATACCATCAAACAACGTCTCATCAAAGCAATGTCTAGAAAGGTAGGTACAGACATGGACGTAACCACCACTGGGGACGGGGGGATGCGTCCCCCCAACATTTCCGGATTTTAACATTACGCCTATGGGCGTTGCATGGAAAGAATCGACTTCAAAGTGCCTCCGCCCCCCCTCACACACACACACACACTACTTTCGGAAGGTGGTTACGCCTATGGGTACAAAATACCGAAGCCCATACACAAACAGTCGTTTTTTTAGCAAACATCTTTTTTGATACGATCATTTACATTGTTCTATCTGATCTAAAATGGATCACTGTTTCGGATCAATAGAAATTTGAAACATTTTACCTTCATTTGAAATGGACTTGATCAGATCTAAAATCTTCTACATTTTGTAGGGGGAAACTATACCACTGAGCAATTTTATCGTCGGAATCTGCTGCATTTCAAATTCATGATATCACAGATGCACTTTGAGTTTTGTTACGAGATCATCATATCATGCGACATGTTTAACATGGGGTTTTGGACTGAGATAGCAGATTTGCAGAGCAGTTCTAAAAATGGGTTGTGGTGAAAGAATTACCTCCCTACGTTAAAGGGAAATATTCACCTTTTGATTTTGTTAGCAACAATTTATTTGGCTACCGTTATGGTATTAAAATGATGTGATCTAAATTTAAGCATTAAATACAATTATTCCCTATTCAAAGTTGGAAGTTTGGGGAAATTAATGATCGATATTTTCCCTCCACTATTGGAAAGCGACACATGCGCAACAACCGCAACATGCGCAACAAGCGCAACAAGTGCAACAAGCGCAACAAGCGCTTTTGCATCAGTCTGTTCAACGTTGTTGAATGGGCACTTATAAACAAATCGCCGACTCTGAATAGGTCGCCGTCGGGTGCCAAGCTAAACTGCCGATTTCAATGCGTTTTTTTTCTTCAAATGATTGTTGATTGTTCATAAAAGTTTGGCACATATTCGCAAAATATAGAGTGCAGGAAACATATTGCATACCTTCATGATAAATAGCAATGCGTAGGGATGCTAATTTACTGCATTCGTTACCGAGTACTTGCTGAGTACCGACCGTTATAAGCGTGGATCGCTTATCGGTAGGACACTGCCAATATCTTTCGGTAGGAATGTTTATATGCAAAATGTGATGAATTTACCTCACATTTTGGCCTCGTCTATCGATTTCAGGTGCTAACTCCATTTTTTGGGGAAAAGGTGAATATTTCCCTTTAAGTAATTTCGACACAGGACTAGTGGGCCCGGTTTCATGTCTGCTGTTCCGGGCCACGATCGTGACAGGAACGCTCACCGCCGGAGGCAGGTACACTCGCTGGCACGTAGTCTCTGATGACGACGCCTCGTTAATATCCGCTCAGCTGCCCGGGCGGCGCGGCGGCCCTTTGTCAGAGACTGTACTTTGCGTCAGGCGGAGCGGGGCGGAGCCAGGACGCCAGCTGTAATCGTACGATTTCTCGTGAAATACAAAGAGAAACTTACTTCTTTTTCCACATATATCCATGAGTTGTCCAAACCAAAGTCATATTCGTAGTTTTGAGCTCAAGATGCACCGTATGGTTGAATTTCAAGACAACTTTCAAGGTGACCTATTCCCTTTAACCCTCGCCCGGGTAGGGCAAAATCACTACGTGTTTGGGTGTGGGGAGGGGGTACGACCTCTTAGCGTTTCGCCCCTAATTGAGCTAGGGCTTCGATTCAAAGACGAGCGTGTTGCTTGTGACGAGAGGAAGCCGGTGATATCCGATTTTAAGGTATTGCATCATTAGATGACCTCAGGTCATGGCAATGACCAAGAAGCCATCAAAATTGTAAATGCGTATACATTGAATTTTATCGAGCTAGAATTGTGAATGAGCATATCATAATGCTTAATGGGTGCCAAATTCGTAATCAGCGTCACAAAATGTCCTACAAATTGCCAAATTCCAAAAAGGTCATGTCAGGTCATCTGAAGTCAGTGACCTCGGTTGACCTGTGGAAGCACATGACCCCAGTGGAACATATAATTATGTAAAATGGATCCCAAATTCGAAATCAGCGTCGCAAAATATCCTAGAAACCACCAGAAGCCCAACAAAGTCATTTGAGGTCATCGGAGGTCAATGACCGCAGTTGACCTCTGTAAAGGTCAATCGAGGTCACAATCTCAGTGGAAACCACAACTGTCACCTGGAAACACCTGTGCATATGCTCCTGAACAACAAACACTCGGAAACTGCACAAGTTACAAGCATTGATACT
The DNA here is from genome assembly GCA_036785665.1 of Chirona hameri. Classification (NCBI taxonomy): domain Eukaryota; kingdom Metazoa; phylum Arthropoda; class Thecostraca; order Balanomorpha; family Balanidae; genus Chirona; species Chirona hameri. The sequence goes on from JAXIVJ010005930.1 coordinate 18,573, forward strand.
ACGGGACGCCAGTTGCGCCTGACATGACCTTGGGAAACAGGTCATAGGTCACGGGTCATGTGGGTTAGAAATTCAAAAGTTTCGGAGTATGTGAATATTGTTTCAAAAGTAGTATACTAAAAGTTTCATCGTAATCGGTTGGAAATTACACGAGTTATTCTAGAAAAACCGAGGGGGTGGCATACACCCTCCCTCCCTACCGGGCGAGGTTAAATGGAAATATTCAAATTTTTCACAACAATGGAGTTAGCACCTGCAATCGATAGACGAGGCCCAAATATCATGAGCATTCATCCCATTTTGCATATAAACATTCCTACCTAAAGATATTGGCAGTTTCCTACCGATAAGCGAACCACGCTTATAACGGTCGGTACTCAGCAAGTACTTGGTAACTAATTCAGTAAATTAGCCTCCCTACAAATTGTTATTTATCATGAAGGTATGGAATATGTTTCCTGCACTCTATCTTTTGCGAATATGTGCCAAACGTCTATGAACAATCAACAATCATTTGAAAAAAGTGTATTGAAATCGGCAGTTTAGCTTGGCACCCGACGCGACCTATTTAGTGTCGGCGATTTGTTTATAAGTGCCCATTCAACAACCTTGAACAGATTGATGCAAAAGCGCCAGATGTTGCGCTTTCCAATAGTGGAAGGGAAAATACCGATCATTAATTTTCCCAAACTTCCAACTTTGAATAAGGGAATAATTTTATTGAATTCTTAAATTTAGATCACATCATTCTAATACCATAACGGTAGCCAAAGAAATTGTTGCTAACAAAATAAAAAGGTGAATATTTCCCTTTAAGAGAATTAGGTACTAAATTCAGTACATATCTGTAGACTAGGATCTCAGATATGTCTGTCGTAAGGTTCGGTCATGTATGTATGTATTAACGTAAACAGACCGTTCCACACGACAGGGTTATTCTTCGGTCTTCCATACATGAACATAAAAATGAGTGAGCTAAAACAGTAAAAAGTGAGCTAAAACAGTTTGCCCTGTTTTGCCGACATCGTACAATTATTGAGCAAGTGTAAAATCTAATGGGCGACACTGCATTCAGAACACACTGAGATTAAATATGCGCATTGTATGAATGGCTAGCCCTATACAAGAATGTGCGCTTTCCGTGATTGTTTCTAGGTCGAGGCAAGGATTGTTTCTAGGTCGTTGGTAATGCGGAATGTTTCGATTGGCTAGATGGCAAGGCTAGATGTTTCATCGGTAGGGTCTTTCATCTGTTTGTCGATATTTTAAGAGGCTTTCTTCCACTTCTGGGATCCAAGCACGTGCTTGCTGAGTGCTGACGACGATTTAGTTGTATCATGCATGATAAGATAACTTAGGCAAAAATCTCAAGCGGTCATTGGGCCAGCCCAGAACGACTGAACCACTCCAGACCTCTAGCGGAGAAGGTTCACACTATCAGTATTGGCCAGTAATGCGGAATGAAAAGATGGCGCTCTAATCGTATGTAGCCTTCACGTTTGAGAGCTCTCGCAGTCTATGAGACAAATCATCGACTTGGGTTTGTGAGCGAAACTGCTGCTAATTTTGGAACATTTTTAAAGCAGTGAGAGCTAAGTCTGCTTCGCAGTAGGCTTCATAAAGGTTAGCCCAATTAGGAATGGTTTAAGTTAATGTCGATGAGATTACGGTTTATGTGACAACTCCAATGTCAAATTGAAGCAAGTTCATAGATCTGTAAGATAAATCAAGAGCAACAAATCACTTTGGACGTCTGTCATGTTTCGATGCCCGTCAATTTGCAACAAATCCAGGAGCAAACCGAGCTAGCTCGATTGACAATACCCTCTGTGTTGAGAAGGTCGGTGGTCTGCCGGGATTGTATGCTGAGGCGCGGCTGGGAAGACGAAAATAGACCGGTCAGCGGCGCTGCCGTAAAAGGAAGCGGTGCTGCCGTGTCTGGCCCGCGAAAGCCCGACAACCTTGAGCGCACCGTCCGACGATGCAGTGCTGCGATGCATGCAAAGAGCGGGAGGCGATCTTTGCAATGCTGTGAGGGAAATCGAATATTTCTACTGCGGTAAAGAGTGCGGAGGACAGCAGTGAATAATATTCAAGTTAAATCACGATTGAGATAAGTTTATTAAAACATTAATGGATAAATTTGTTCTTGCAAAACAAATCAGCCAAGTTATACTAGTGTTGAAAGCAATGCCATTTTCTGGGCATTATTTGATGGAAATACAACAACATACCTACAAATTCTTAAATTCTTGAAAAAAATGTCAATGTTAGAGCCCCTCATGGAATGGGAATCCCATGGAACCCATGGAACCCATGGAACGGGATGGAGATGGGTGGGAATGGGGCCATTTTTGGAAATGTAACGGGTTGGAACGGGTTTGGGACAAACCATATCCATTTTTAGCACCACAAAAAGTGAAATATGCTGAACCGGGTGGGAATGGGAGCCCCATCAATTATTAATTCGGATTTGGATTTGGATTGGAACGGGTTTGGGTCTGGCTGAATGGGCTGGAACGGGATGGGGGCTGAAAATGTGTCCCATGAAGGGTCAACGTGTCCCATTGGTATACGAATTTTCTTCTACTTACGCAGACAAATTGTTGGCGCCTCGTCTAATATGTTAACTACGGGAGCGAAAACCCCGCAGTCATGACTCCTGCCCCCCCCCCCCCCCCCCCCAGTCGTGGTAAAGAACGGCCACTGGGGAGGGGGAAGTTTAAACAGGTGATAATTGTTGGCGAGATCCACATTTTAACTGTGCTGTGCAAGTTATAGGCCAGGGATGTAGGATCCTATTCAGTTGAGGTGGCTTCACCCCCCCCCCCCCCCCCCCTCCCCACTTGGACGAGGAAGTGGGTCAAATCCGGGGAGAAATCTGCATTTGTGTGGATTTCCATGGTACTTTAAGCAATTTGTCCAGCTTCGTCCCCAACTTTTCTGGAGGACCCTGTTATAGGCTATACAACCAGATACACACACACATATACATATATAGTTATATTGTAACTGATTCATGATACTTCTGTTTTTGTTTTAACTGGATGCTATGACTGAGCATGGTAATAATATAAAGAGAGATTAAAATTAGTCTGATACTCATTGATAATTGAAAAAGATGAAAAAAAGTTAAGAATTAAATGATATTTCGTTCACGGAACTTCATCGGATACATTAATAACAAAATGCACCTAGGAAAACCTCGGCTGTTTTTCCGAAGTGCATTTTGTTATTACTGTATCTGATGAAGTTAGGTTAACCAAATGGACCAAATTTGACATGGGTGGGGTAGATTTGGGCAAATTCGTAAGCCTAAAGGACCAAATCTACCCCCCCATACCTTGTTCAAAGACCTGTAATTCCTTGCGTATGCATGCTACCTGACTTTCGTCTCTGGGCATGTTATTAAGAAAAGATGTATCCTTCATTTAAGACCAAGAAATCAAGTCTAACGTAGCTAGAAAGTTGACAAAAATGGCATCAAAGTGGAGGAAAAACAGACTTTTGGGGTAGATTTGGTCCCTTCCGTTAACGGGTTTTAGTATACCTAAAGGACCAAATCTACCCGTCGTGATGTAATCGTTATTTATAGCGGAACTATATAAATGATCCTGAATATAACTAGCACGTGTATGTTACTTCTGGTTAGGGGTTCTTGTTGTCCAAAACTAACTTAAGTTTGATCTATATTTTCATTTTTATTTATTTATTTATTTTTTTAATCGTTATTTGTTGATAAAACATGAAAAAACAGCAGCATTACCTACCTAACCGAGTGTACGACTTACCATCTTAAATTAACCTAGATTAGACTTGAATAAAGGACACAAAACGTGTTTAAGTTTGAATTACTATAACGTCATACAATAATGTTATAAAATGTTTTAAACTGCCTATTTGCAATTCAAAGCACGAGTACACATCGCTCTCAAAAATTAAGCTAGGTTTGACAAATAGTAACGACCCTAGAGGTGTCCTAAATATTAAGGCATTAAAAAAAAATATGATAATATAAGTTATTTTCAAAAATATTTGTTTCTTTTTCTAAAAGTCCGAAATCTCATTCATCTAAAACTGGTAACCGTTTGGTTCTATAAATTTTAGTTTTTGAGTGAAAATTGAAAATCGAAAAAAATAGAAAAAAATTGTATTTTAACTTAAATTTAAGCAATTAAAAAATTAAGTTCATCATGTACCGTAGGTAAATCAATTGCCTATCCAAAACTGAAATCGGTTTGGTTTTATTTGTTTTGGTGTTTAAGTTATAGGCATTCCCGTCTACCATTGCATTATTCGCAGGACTTATAAAAAAAAAATGAAATGAAGAAAAAATGTTTTTTTTCCTTATTTATTATATCAAAATTGCCTTCGTTAACACTAAAACATAAAGAAAACGAAGCCATTAAAAAAATCGAAAAAGAAGTATCACTTTTTACCAAAAAAAACGATTTCTTTCAAAAAACGAGGATTAATTTCATACATTTCCATATTACTTAAGTGCACACCAATATGAAAAAGGTAACCATTTCTTAAAATACTTAATACTTCTGACGTCATTGTTAAAAAACTGAATAAATTGACAAAAAAAGTATATCAAGTGATAAAAGGTCGAAAAAAAATCCGATTTAAGGGTCTACTTTTCTGTAAAATGATGCCTTCATTCTTGATCACCCTAACTGTTCAAAAAGAAATATTGAATTTTTAACACCAGGTGGCAGCACTTAACGTTTTACTAAAAAATTGAAACAAATACTTCTAATCACATTTTTTGAAGAAAAAAAAAGATGTTCATAGGAAATTGAATAGGCTATCAATTAGCATAAATAAACTTTTCGCTCAGACAAAAAAATTACCTAAAAAAATTGAAATACAAAATTTTCTTAAATTTTTTGCTTAAAGTTAAGTAATTTAAAATTTATTTATTTATTTATTTGCAAGTCCTGCATCTTGATCATCTAAAAATGGTAACTGTTTGGCTCTATGCATTTTATTTTTTAAGTGACAAGCTTTCAAACTTAATTTGTAATTGTACTTAAAGTTAAGCAATTTAAAATTAAGTACATCATATAACGTAGGCTCAACTATTGGTTATCAAGAACTGAAATCGGCTTTGTTTTATTTAATTTTGTTTTTAAGTTATAGGCATTCCCATCTACCATTAAGTTGTTCTCACTTTTTTAAATTTTATGCTTAAAGTTAAGTCTTTTTAAAATAATTTGTTTTTTATTTGATAGTCCTTTATCACATTCATCTAATACTTCTAACCGTTTGGCTCTATACATTTTATTTTTTAAGTGAAAAGCATTCCAACTTAATTTTGTATTGTACTTAAAGTTAAGCAATTTAACATTAAGTACATGACATAACGTAGGCCCAACTATTGGCTATCCAAAACCGAGATCGGTTTGGTTCTATATATTTTGGTTTTTAAGTTATAGTCATTGCCGTCTACCATAACATTGTTCCGAGGACTTTGAGCTATTTTTGTGGAAGTAAAAATAATGTTTTTTTCCTTGTTTATGATTACAAAATTACCTTTGGTTACCCCTAGCAATATAGAAAACCAAGCTACTTTTTCAAAATAAGAATTACAAATTTTAAAAAAAAAGTATCTCTTTTTACGAAAAACAGATTTCTTTCAAAAAGCGAGTATTAATAAAATACATATTCACATCAGTTATGACATGACAAACATGAAACAAGATTCTGTTTACCATTTCTTTAAACACTTAATATTTCTCAAGTCATTGTCAAAGAACAGATTAAATTGACATTTAAAAAATCTAGAGTCATTTTTCTGGAAAAAGAAAGTTTAAAGGGTCTCCTTACTAGTAAAATGATGCCCCATTCTTGCCGGTTCCAAATATAATTTTGTTTGTAAGATTCTTCAATTATTGAACAAAATATGAGTATAAACGTTGAAGAAAATGATGAAATTGACCGCAAAATTTCTCAAAACGCGAAACTCATTAACTCAAAAAGTAAGACCGGAAGAGGCAAACAAAAACATAGATTCTTGTTCAGATCGCCTAGTGCTCAACATCCATCTGTCAGAACTAAAAATAAAACTTTTCTGAAAAAAGTTATGGATATATATTTTTGGTGATGGATAACTCAAAAATAAAACAACATATTTCGAATCCGAAAAAAAATTAAGCATGCTCATAGTGTTTTACATTTTAATCATATTTTTAGTTTTGAAAAAAATGTCTAACTTTTTTTGGGTGAAAATTCAGATTATTCGTCAATTTGATAATTAAGTACCTTATATCTTCAAAACCTCTGAACTGATTTTTGATTTGTTATTTTGATAACATTTGGCGTAAGACGGTCTTCCTTATCCTTGAACACATTTTTCTAAAAAAATGCATATTCAAAAACCTAAAGTTTAAAAACATCATTTTTTACAATTTTTCACATTTTTAACTTCAAAAATATGGTTTTGATTAAAATTTAGAATTGCCAAAAGATGGAGTTCGTTACGCCGCATCTTTATTTGCTGTTTTATTATAAAAGTTTTCCAAAACAAAAAAGTTACGTTCCAAAAACTTGTGCAAAAAACATGTTTTTCTAAGTAGCCCACCAGCTAAAAAAAAATGTTGTGAAGGATTTCCGCACCTTAGATACAAAGCCCCATTCATGCTAAACACAAATATATGCTTTGTTTAAATATTCGATCAATAATAAGCAAACTGCGAGCAGAGCAAGGGCACTTAAATCAACAACAAAAAACATCAAAAAGTAAAATGTGTGTAACTTTTTAAAAATTAGGTTTGATTAAAAACGTCAACGGATTCGTGTTCTACTCGACGAGAGCGATCGGAAACTGTTCTCCGAACTTAAAAAATGTTGCTTAGATTGGGAGTTATCGAAGAATCCATTTTCGGGGGTAGATTTGGTCCATTTGGTTAACAAGAGGGGTGTCAAATTTGGTCCATTAGGTTTATTTGTAAACGGAAACTTTAATAACTTCTTAAGTTTTTAATGGATTTCAAAACTGTTAAGTGCACTGGGCTTGCCGTCAAATTACCTTCCTTTAAAAAAAACAGAAAAGATATAGTTATAAATAAAGAGTTTAGACTTGTGTTCAAGTAGGAAAACCAGGTAGGTGAAGGATCATAGTGTCTTATAGGACACTTACAAATATGTCAACTATTTCTTAAACCATACTTCTGATCTTTTAACAAAAGTAAGGTCTCTGAAGTTGGATTCAACCTAGCCCGCAACTTACCCTGTAGCTTTTTCAGGAATCAAACCTAGCTATTTTCTAGGTTAGACTGCAATATGTACCCGAAAGTTCCTAACGACTAACATGCCCGACATTTTGGGTCATAAAAGCTTAAATTGAAATAATTTCGTTATTTTTCCAATTAGGAATACACCAAAAAATGTTCAGGCAAGGCGTCCCTCATTGGGTAAAATATCGTACAATTAGTATTTAAGGAATTACAGCCTTCCAAACAGGGGACCAAATCTACCCCAAAACGTGTCAAATTTGGTCCCCAAAGAGTTTTGGTCACTTAGGTTTAGTTCCGTGAACGAAATATCATTTAATTCTTAACTTTGTTTTATCTTTTTTGAATTATCAATGAGCATCAGGCTAATTTTAATATCTCCTTACATGATTCATGATAGATGGCGTATAATGACAATAATAACTGAAACGATGTTGTATATTATAGGTATTCGCAAAGCTTTCGATAACAAGTAGCATGATCACTGTGAGGTGCTGAAAATGAAAGAAAACACACAGTAGCGGAAACCGACGCAGGTCAAATAGGCCTATTTTCCAATAAAAGCATGCACATTTGTATGACACTATCACTGCTAGTTTTGCCGAATTGATTCCATCTTTGGAAGTCGCACAGTTTAAAGATAATCAATTACCCAGTTTTCAGCATATATTTTGGAGCTTAGATGAACTGGACAAAAGCATGGATTAGTGTTGGACATTACTCAAAACCTTAACCCGGCATTGACTGGGGTCTCAGTAGAACATCATTGACTGGGGGGGGGGGGGGGGGCGTTAAACGCCCCCTGGTCATCTTCTGAACCAATGATCGCAGCGAGACGCACAAGTCGGCATTCGAAAGCTGTCAATGAGACAAATCTAAGGCATACTAACAAATTTCAAGTGAGATCAAATGTCAGGTCATGGTCAGGTCAAATGACAAAATCGACGTATTTTAGTTTATGGGCCATACTTTCCATCCAAAGCCTTCGATTACGATCATGTTCACCCAAAGTGCTGCCAAAGTTATGATAAACATCCCGCATGAGCAAAAGTGAGATTGTTGGCAAAGGTCAAGGTCAAGGTCAGGTCACAAAAGGTTACTATGCGCAAAATATCTACGAAAGTCATGCAACACATGTGTTATGGGTTATTTTCCACGTACAATTCGATAGTGATAGTCGTTTCACCACCTGACTTCATTTACGTGGAGTTAGCGTTAGCGTTGAGTTCAGGTCAAGTTCAGGTCACTGAAGGTCAACATTTGAAATTGATAAATATATATGTAAAAGGCATGTGTCTATACCAGTTTTGTCTCAGAAATACAGCGCTGGCATTTATTTATCTGTATCGGGTCAACCCAAAACTCATTTTAAAAATACGACGTCATGAGTTACCCATACTTGAGATGCCATAAGTTAGTCAAAAATGGTGATATAATTTTACAATTTGGTATGATAGTTGCCCATATGTAGTTTCCTGACATATATTCGGTTTTGTGTAATATCTTTGCAAAATTTGATTTTGTGGTAATTAAAAAAAACGTTTTTGTTTTAACCCTCGCCCTACGGGGGGTCCTAAAACGACCCCCCCCCCCCCCCCTGAGGGTTTTCTTGCATAACTTTTTACAGATGCGGCGCATCTTGCTGAAATTTGCAGCAGCGGAGTTTAAAACCATTATACATATGTTGTAATTTTTTTGTTGAAATTGGTTGAGAAATTTGGGAAATAAGGACGTTTTGATGACGTCATGTTGTTGGAAAAACGATAAATGTTTGAAAAATCATAGAAAACAGACTTTTGAAGCAAATTGCAAACGCAATTCAGCAAAGATATTTTATTTTTTTTAACGGCAATCTAGGATTTGCAAAAATTTGGGATTTTAACCCCTAAAATGAACAAAAACTGATTTTTTGGCAACATCACCGCAAAATCAATATCTTCAAAGATGTTAAAAAACGGAATTATTGTGAGAGAACTGAGTATGGATAATACTCAAACCAAATTTCAAAGCAATATCTCTATTTTTGACTGAGTGATGGCTCCATAAGTGTAAGAAACTCATGACGTCATTTTTTAATCTCTTTTTTGGACTTTTTTACCAGATACGAATAAGTAATTTACTTATTCGTATCTGGTAAAAAAAGTACCTTTTTGTATTTCTGAGGCAAAACTGGTCTAGAAACATGCCTTTTTGTTAACATTTATCAATTTCTAATTTTGAGGTTTTCTGGCAGAGCAAAATCGCTGTTCTAGGCGTGATCGATCGAGGTCATTCACTTGACCTGGAAGGCCACTCGTTGACTCGAAACCTAAAAATTGCATAAAGTTAGATTCTAAACATGACATGCAACATGTTCGTTCTTACCGCATTGGTCTATCTTGCTTGGTTTGGAAGTTAACAGGGGGTCTTTTTAGGACCCCCCCCCCCGTAGGGCGAAAGGGAAAAAAGCTCCCGTAGGCGAGGGTTAACGTGCACAAAGGCTATATAAACAATAATTATAAAGTGTCGACAATTTTCTTTTGGCGGCTTTGTACAAATAAGGGTCACGGTGCATATCGGATGGTTGGAAAACTATGTTTGAATTGTGTTAACTCTGATGAAGCCGCAATGGTGAAATATTAGTTAATATATCTCTCTTTGTAATTTGCGAATTTATCTACTTTACCATGAGCAAAGGCTATATAAACACGATGTATAAAGTAACTCTCATAATGTTCATAACAGCCATCAACATAATTTGTTCTCAAGACAATCACTTCAGTATTCTTTAGAATTACATTAGGTGCTTGCGCCTTGCACTGCTATATCTTTCGGTTGAATGTCCTCTGCTCTTTACGATGCCTTCACACAAATCAAATGGAAACGCACCAAGAACTATAAATAGTCAACTACTCTATTAATTTAGTTATATTAAAGGGAAATAATTACCTTTCCCACACAAATGGAGCACTTGAAATCGACAGACGAGACCAAAATATAATGTACATTTATTACATTTTGCATATAAACATTCCTACCGAAAAGTTTCAAGTTAAAGTTGATAAGCGTTCCACACTTGTAACGACCGGTACTCTCAAGTATTTGGTAACGAATTTCGGTGTTCACCAAAATCTGGTATTGCTTTTTAATGAAATGGTATGGAAAATATGCCTTCCACTCTGTTTATCGTAATGATGTGCCCTACTGCCCTTAAAAATCAACAAGCATTGAATAAAAAGGCAACCAAATTAGCAGTTGACTTATGCACCCAACGACGGCCTAGTTAGTGGTTGCGACCCTCAATTTTTGCAAATTGGTTCATGCATTTTCAACATTAGGAGTTTTGTTTTGTTTTGTCTCTGGCTGTATATAACACTAGGCTTAAGATTGTCATTAAAAAGAAGCTCTAAAAAAAAAATGAAACAATGACAAAATGGCAATTAAATCGGAAGTTCACTTATGATCCCAACGGCGACCTATTTAGTGTCGGCGATTTGTTTCATTGACCAATCAGGGACGTTGTCACGCTTCTTGGCGCACTTGCTTCATTTCTGGCCCTATGACTTGTTTACAAATCAACATTCAAACCAGAGATAGTGATGGATCATACCGTTCGTCACTCACCATATATAAGTACATATGTGTAATTTCCCAAAATGTAATTTTCGAAATATAAGATTTTTTATTTCACTTTTAAATTGGGATGCAATCAATTTGATACCATACATGTGTAATACAATAATGCAGATAAATAAATAAAAAGGTCATTATTTCCCCTTAACCATAAATCATATTAACCCTCGCCCTACGGGGGGCCAGACAGGCCCCTCCCCCCCCCCCCCCCCCCCCCCCCCCTGAGGTTTTTCTTGAATAACTGTTTACACATACAGTGCATCTTGCTGAAATTTTCGGTAGCTGAGTTTACAACAATTATACGTATGCTGAGAAAAAATCGTTGAAATTGGTTGAGAAATTTGGGAAATAATGACGTTTTGATGACGTCATGTTGGTAAAAATTAGAAATATTTTAAAAAATCGTAAAAAACAGAGTTTCTAAGCAAATTGCAAAAAAAAATCGCCAAAGATACAAAATGGCATTCTCTTTCAAATAGCCATCTCGGATTGTCAAAATTTTGGGTTTTTGACCCCTAAAATGTAAAAAAAAACGGATTTTTTTGGAAAAATCCCCACAAAATCAAAATTTTCAAAGATATTAAAAAAGGGAATATATGTGAGAGAACTGAGTATGGGCAATACTCATACCAAATTTCAAAGCAATATCTTCATTTTTGACTGAGTGATGGCTCCCTAAGTGTAAGAAACTGATGACGTCATTTTTAAAAAATAACTTTTTTGACTTTTTTTTGACAAGATACAAACAAATAATAAACTTTTCTGTATCTCTGAGCCAAAACTGGTCTAGGAACATGCCTTTTTATTTACATTTATCAATTTCTAATTTTTAGGTTTTCTGAAGAGCAAAATCGCTGTTCTGGTTGTGGTAAATCCGAGGTCATTCACTTGACCTGGAAGGTCACCCGTTGACCTGAAACCTAAAAATCGCGTACTGTTAGATTCCTCTCATGGCAGGTAACATGCTGGTTCTTACTGCATTGCTCTAAGTTGCTTTGTTTGGAAGTTAACAGGGGGGCCTGTCAGCCCCCCCCCCCCCCCCCCGTAGGGCGAAGGTGAAAAAGCTCCCGTAGGGCGAGGGTTAAACTATATAAACTAATACGTGTTTCGTGCTAACACTTCATCAGTTGGTCTGATAAAGTGTTAGCACGAAAAATGTCTTAGTCTTTAAGAAATTAGTGGAGGAGTTAGTTAGAGGAGTTAGTTAGAAATTAGTGATGATGTATTCAGAACCCCCACAAACTGGATTTTATGGTATCCACGTCAACATACATACAACACACGCTAGGTCACACACTGAACACAAACACTAAAATGCACGAATGTTATCCAACATTGATTAAAAGACTAGGGTGTACGAGGTGTCTCGATCGACCCCACGCTAAGATGACAAACGACTACAGCATACGCATCGCACATCTGGCTAATAATAGACACCCACCGGCCAATTCCACGTAGCTACCTACACATGCCTCAGATCAGCGTGCTGTTCAGGTCCTAGTCGCTCTACAGAGAAAACCGCGTCTCGCAAACTCAGCCCGTACTCGTGGCAGCTGCAGCTGGCCACTCTCGGTCGCTCGAGTACTGCGACTGGACTGTGCAGAGCGAGAGACGAGCTTCATCCGCAGAATCTCCGATGCATCTTATGCTGTCAGAAGGCGGAGCACTATCGAGAGATCATGTTCATCCAACATGGGACTGTTGACTGAGTTGACTGTTAATACATGCCATTATGAACGTTAAAAGCAATAAGAACTTACCATAAGACGCTTCTATTTAGCAAATGTGGCAATAAATCAACGTTTATAGTGCCATTCACGTGCGGTTCGCTCCTGTCGTTATTTTTAGGTAGAAAAGTGACTGTCCTATATTCAGGGTGGGCTTGGCTGAAAACTGCAATGCAACAGAGTTAAAAGTACGTTAACGGATAGGAACAAATATGCAACACATGCAAGCAGACATATTGCCTTGCTTCTATATACAAAGACGTAGCTTACTGGATGACAACAGTGGGTTCTAGACGGGAACGTGTCATCAGTTACAACTTCAATTGAGTCAGATAAATATATCGGCGGTGGAATCTAAAGAACGACCACATTAAAGGGAAATAATGACCTTTTTATTTTGTTAGCAACAATTTCTTAGACTACCTTTATGGTTTTAAAATTATTTTATTCAAATTTAAGAATTAAATAAAATTATTCTCAAATTCAAAGTTGTAAGTTTGGAAAAAATACAAAACAAGTACCTTGTGTACTTCATGAAGGTCATTGACAAATTCGTCCTTCCCTACCATTGTTTACATCGAGTGCGGCATTTTTGGAGGCTCTGTGACGTTTCCGATCAAACTGATCCGTGAAGCAATCCGTGAAGCATCCGTGATGCATGACTGACTATCAGTATAAGTCATGAATAACAACAACATGCAAACTATGCCAACTCGAATGAAATAAGGGCGGAATGATTTGAACCCCAGGCAAGCAAGTATTCGCAAGGCACTCGGCACTGCGCCACAGTAGCAAAAGGCGAGGGAAATGCATATTAGATACAATATTATTACGTCATAAGTTTCTGAAGTGTCAACTACTATGAAATACAGTGATAAAATACCTTTAATAATGATTAACAAGAAAATTCAAACTTAAACAAAATACTTCGAATAAGTCTTTAATTAGCTTTCAACTCAAAATCAGATATGTTTTGCAATGCTACACAAGAATGGCACCAGTGACGTCATTAACGAAGCTTGCTACGGGACTTGGGTATACTAAACGGGAATATGGGGTGATAGCCTTTGACGATACCCGAGCGCTGCTCGGACACACGCTAGTAGCGCTAGTAGCGCTTCCGTTCTCCATGGCAACCAGGCGTCAGCCAATCAAAAGCCAGAAAGGGAATGCGTTCTGGCTTTTCATTGGCTCACGCCTAGTGGCCATGGAGAACGAAAGCGCTACTAGCATGCGTTCGAGCAGCGTTCCGCTTCTCAGCATATAATCAGGAACAACTCGCCACAAATGGTTAAGTGCGCCGAGAAGCATGACAATGACTTTGTAAACAAATCGCCGACGCTAAATAGGTCGCCGTCGATGTGCATCGATGAGCTTCCGATTTAATTGCCAGCCTTGTTTTATTGTTTGTTAGTTTTTTGGGGAAAAATTATTATTTGTCATGATAATATAAAGCATAGTGTTATATACAGCCACATACAAATTATACAAAACTCCTAATATTGAAAACAAATGAAGCGATTTTAAAAAAAAAATTGAGGGTCGCAACCACTAACTATGCCGCCGTTGATGTGCATCGATGAGCTTCCGATTTTATTGCCACTTTTTCCAATTGCTGTTAGTTTTAGAGGATCGCCGGGCATATAATCATAACAAGCAGAACGCACAATATATTTTCCACTCCATTGCGTAAAAAAGCAATACGGGAAAATCCCTCAGTTTGATGAGGACCAGAAGTACTTGCAAGTACCGGTCGTTAAAAATGTGGAACACTTATCAACTATAGCGTGAAATATCTTTCGGTAGGAAAGTTTTCATGCAAAATGTGATGAATTTACAATATATTTTGGTCTCGTCTGGCGATTTCAAGTGCTAACTCCATTTTTGTGGGAAAAGGTCATTATTTCCCTTTAACCAATTATTCCCATAAGGTTGAATTCATTCCAGCGAATTAAATCCAACGAATTGCAATATACCGTGATGCGTTATCGACTATCCAGCTTTGCAGTCTCTGCAGGTTGACCGCCAACCGTCATCGCAGCTCGCACCTGGCCGGGTCTTTAAGAGGAAGCCAAACAAAAATAAATGTCACGAGACAATGGCTGCAGATGCTGTAAAGCCGTTTTTAGCGTTAAAATGAAGCTTCAGACCATAGCGACCGTGAGTCGGACCTTTCAATTTCGTGTAGTCACGCGAACAATAAGCCAGTATCAGATTGCCTTTTAGAAGTTTTCGTTAATTTAATAACGTACAGAAGCTAGCGATGATTGGGCTCGTGACTAGGTCATGCAGGGACTTTTCCGATTATCATTAAAAAGTCTCAGTGAACCCTTCGGAGGGAGAATTTCAGTATAATTCGAAGCATCAAAGATGTTTGGGAGAACAAAGGCCGCGAGTTCGGCTGTTCGCTGCCGGCGCGCGGTGCCGTTGTGCTGGCCCAGGACCGTTTTGCATGTGATTCACCAGTAGAATCTGCTCAAGAGGATCCAACAGTGATTGCATTGCACGGCAGTTCAGGTAGCGTGGTGCCTACATATATTACATCAGCTCCAGAAACTCGCGGAACATCTGAGCACTCCACACATACCAATCCACGACGGGAACCACGGGGTTGGAGACGAGGAGAATACATATTATACTCTTGTCTGCATTGACCCGTTCGCTCCGTTTGTAGCATGCAGCGCCTAACGTTACTGCCTTGATGCCTGGAGAGGCAGGGGTGGGCGGGGAGGGGGAGGGGAGGGGGACGGGTATAAGACCGGTTGACGCTCCCGCGGCCCGCAGAAGCGCGCCGTTTGTCGGGTCGGCAGCATGTTAGGACTCATAGCTGTCGTAACGCTGGTGCTGCAGCTGGCGTCCGGCCAACATGAACACAGATACTTCAAGTTCCCCGTTACACCCAGTAAGAGGACGCATTGGTACCTAATAGGCGTTTGAATATTTTGTCTTGTGATAACATTTTGTTCTTATCAACGTGTTTGTTAGGTAATTGTGCAATGTATTAAGATGCGGCTGCTGCTTGTATTATTGCTTCTTGCTGGCAGATCCTGTTGGCTGATCTAAAAGTAAGTTAAAATATTTTGGCCAGAATAGTAGCATAATTGGAAGGTTGCATAAAATGTCATAGTAACGCGTTGAAACCAATATAGGGCATGGTATCCCGCAGCCTTTGATTAATTATGGCACGTAACTCTATTATAGGGTGCCATGACACAATTGAATAATTCACTATTTCAGTCAAAAGATGGTATGATGTAGGGATTTATGGAACGATTTATGCATACCTTTTTTGCAATGCACCTGTGGCATAAAGCGTCACAAAATGAGACACATATGCTCAAATGTTGATGGTGAGATAATGAATGAATTAACCATCTTCGGAGACTTCGGAGATGACGTTAGCCATTCCTCCGTGTTTCAGGTCATAACGGAGAGTGTAAAGACCCCCGGGTAGACAAATACTACGCAGTCGGCGAGACCTGGGGTCCCCGGTACGCCAACTGTAAACAGAGCCGCTGTGTGGAGGAAAAGGGAGTGCTGTACATCGACCGCATGTCGTGAGTAGATTTTGCCCGGGAAAATTGGGCAGTGGTGCTGAGGTACTGTGGTACTGAGGGACTGAGGGACTTAATAGTATTTATATGGCAAAGCTATGTCCCTGTTTCTGCACCTCAGTCTATGTTGTAAGTCATGTACTCTTTTATGATTTCAAAAATTATTTCAAGGTATTATTTATTCGTATATGTTTCTCCCTAGGTTTCTGTCACTTCTTATGTCTACATAGATATGTAGTATGCGACGTTCTTTTAATGTTCATGTGTATTAAAATGCATAAAATGTATCAAATGCATTGCTTTAGGTTAAAATTGCATAAATCTCCAAAAACAAATTTCCTATATACTCTGCTATGCTAATGCAAACTTTGTGTATTAAAACACTGTGCTCTCCTGACACAGGTGCGACCGCATTCGGGACAACATCGACTTCGAGAAGATGAAGAAGAACAGCTATAGCTGCCGCCAGGCGATCGGCGACCGACGCCAGCCCTTCCCCGGCTGCTGCCCCAAGCTGGTCTGCTACGAGTACATCGACGGGAAGAAGACCAGACTGCCCGAGGACCGGATGCCATTGAGCAAACCCATCATACAGGACCACTTCATCTACGCGCGGACGTAGACGAGGACATGGGTCTTTCCGTGGATTGTATTTGTATTGTCGGTACTTCAGAGTGTTGGTCTTCCATCAGTGATGCAATAAACTGGTTGATAGGTGGATTTTTGGGATATTTTTTAGATATGTCGAAGACCGCACTCAATCCGCCGTCAGTCCGCAGACATCGGCAATGGGAACTTTGGGGAACTCTCCGCAGACATCGGCAAGGGGAACTTTGGGGAACTCTCCGCAGACATCGGCAAGGGGAACTTTGGGGAACTCTCCGCAGACATCGGCAAGGGGAACTTTGGGGAACTCTCCGCAGACATCGGCAAGGGGAACTGTGGGGAACTCTCCGCAGACATCGGGAATGATAACTTTGGGGAACTCTCCGCAGACATTGGCAAGGGGAACTTTAGGGAACTCTCCGCAGACATCGGGAATGATAACTTTGGGGAACTCTCCGCAGAGCAAGGGGAACTTTTGGGAACTCTCCGCAGACACCGGTAAGGGGAACTTTGGGGAACTCTCCGCAAACATCGGCAAGGGGAACTTTGGGGAACTCTGTACCGTCTCTGAAGAGCAACTAAGGCTGTTGTTCTATCTAAATACATTGCTAATTTACTGTAAGCTTACGTATGCCGTTTAAAAGGATCGGCCCACGTCCATAAAATGCTCAAATTCATACCAAATGTTTCGTTAAATATCCGTTGGTTCTTCTCTAACGACTGTTTTAATGTGAGATCTTCGTTTCAATTGCATAATTTTTATATTCTAAACAACTTTAAATCCATAGATGACGCTATATTCAAAGTACTTTTCGAAACGCTCCACCTCATAAAATTCAATGTCAGTGAACTTGGAAACATTTAGCACTTCATAGCGGATTGAAAGTAGAGCATAGAAACACACAGCACTTCCGAGAAACAAATGTTCGTGAAATAAAGTGCAAGTAAGTCCATCGAACGCTGCAACAGCCAACAACCTTTTTTTATTCGAAATAACATTTAATCCGATCATTAACGTCGAAAGCGGGGAGGGGGCGGACCCGATCCCCTACTTTTTTGGATTTTGACACCCGGTCTGTGGATGTTCCATGGAAAGAATCGCCTTTAGAATGCTGATATCCCCAGTCTTCCTCAACTTTTAGTAGGTGGCGACACCTCTAAATCTGGTCCCAGGTGAAATCTGACGGGAAAACCAAAGAAAACCGCTCAAAACTATTATTTTTGTATTGACCTTTAAGCGACCACAAACAAATTATTGTTTTTAAGATTGTATTCCTCATAATAACAACAACAGCAGCTGTTACTGGTTATTTTGTATGGCTCAGTGTCATATGTCTCAGTTTTCTCCATACCAGTTCAGCATAGCATATACATTTATTTATTTATTGAACTTTTTCCATATGCCATGGCATATTCACAACTTATGACTGCGTGTAAAAAATAGATGTCTGATAATGACATTTGTTAATGTCAGTAGTGGAAACACGACTTATATATCATAATCTGGATCTATAATTATGCAACGTTTTGGATTTTGAAATTTAATTAAATAGCTTGGGTGAAGCTGAAATTCCCATGGTCTACAGCGCAACGTGAAACTTTCAGTATTAATATTTTTGTTATAACTGAACTGCCATTCTGGACCAGAAAGTTCGCTGACCGTGACGTAGAAGACAGCAGACCTCTGTGTCTTGATCATTGATTCTTATGATTTCGCTATTTATCGGCAATATTCGTATCGTGTTGTTTATATAATATTAGAATGTCCATTAACTCCGAAAAAAAAATGTTTCCCACCCATATTTACCACACTTACCAGACCAGCCCATTGTCGTTTTCTATGAAATCTGAATAGATAAAATGAAATGAATCGGGTAAAACATAATATCAGGGCAAATTGTTGTGAACTCTGGGAACGAGAAATAAGCCACCGTGAGTTGGAGTTTTAGATGAAGCTTACTTATGCGCAGTACAGTCTGTCGTACGGTCTACGGAAGTCCATTCTTTCGGAACTTTAAAGCAAACGATCTCAAGCCGTACAAAGGTAGGTCTTCAAAAATCAAGCAACGCATTTTTCTGAACAAGCGCGAATTATCCGTTCAAAAACATACATACCTACAAATAAAAGGACACATACATCCCGCAACTCAACTGATGCTTAACAATATTAAAGTTGATCACAACAACAAAGATCACTCACATCAACACAATCAGGAACGTCAAGAATGGTAAGTGCATTTTGTTTTATCTTGTTATGAGACACTTAACCCGCGCCGTGCCGGTGGCGGTGCTCGGCGCCACTTTCGCCGTGCCGGGCGTAGGTTCGGGACGTAGACAAAAACAGAAAATACCGTTCGAAAGCTCGCCAAAAATATTTTCAAACTGTTACTGTCATGTTTTGGCTCAAATGAATATTGTGGTCACCAGAAGTCATCAAAGGTCAGATTTTCCAGTTTTAGGACTTCGCTCCAGAACCCCCAAATATCTCGGGACCTATGACAGCTAGCGACAAACTGAAGAAAAAAAACAATCGACAGCTCTTAAAAAAAATATCGCACTTGGTGTCCCAAATGTTAGCTCAGATCAATAGTGTAGGCTCCAGTGGTCATCAAAGGTCAAAAAGACAATTTTTGGGCAAAACTGTTTTGCAAATAACTTTGTACCTAATACAGATAAGGCAATCATTTTGACGCCATCGTGTTTGTCTCGTGAAGGTACTTTGAATCATATTCATGTTAACCAGGTTAGGTCAACTTATTAATTTGACCTCAGGGCAAGGTTAAGTGGTGACCCAAGTAGGTCGTGTTGCATATTGGAAGACGTGACTCAACGAGACAAACACATTGGTGCCGGTTTCACTTTTCTATCGTCATTATGTCGGAGAGTTATTGACAACAAAGTGTTGGTGACCTCAGATGACCTCGGCTGACCCTGTAGGGGTCACTGAACAAAAATTGCACCTGGATCATCATGAATGGCCTATGATAACATGATCCAGAAGGAATTGGACTGATATCATGCGTATCCTTGGAATATAAAGCATTTTAATATTTCCCCATTGACTTATAATGGGGAGGTCACGAAATTGACCCCACCTTAGGTCACCGATACACACAAAAAAAAAAATGTGATATAAAAATTGTAGGTACTTATGACCTTATGAAATTCTGAAAGTTTTAAACCGATCAGCCAAAAACTGTGGCTGTGGTATAATACGACCACAAACTTCTTGGATGTGGGGTTACGTGACCTGGTCTGGTGTCCTGACCTGAGATGACCCGAGGTCAATATTTTTTACACAATGTGGGTAATTGATGCCCGAATTGCTGTGCCAAAAACGTTGGCGCTGCGGCTATCCTTGAACAAAAAAAAAACTTAGGGGCGTCTAAACGCCCCCCTCCCCGCACTTTCCATAGGTTAATCTTCCTGTGGAAGGCTTCTTTTGGGATTTGAGCTCTCCTCGTCCTGGTGTAGGTATCTTTTGTTTTATAAAACTTTCATCATATATCAAAATATAGGACTTCAGCAAAAATCCTGACGAAAACTTGGGGCTATGGCTATAGCCTCCACTTGCCTACACCTGTATGTTAGGAGTAAGGACGCCAGCAAGTCATTAATGATTATTGATGATACAATGGTCAAATGACTATTGTAGATATATTACCAAGATTAAAATAGTATTATACATCCCACAAACGCAATTATTAAAGAAAACAATGCTGCTAGCAATGGCTCATTATACCTTCATCAGCGAAGTATGTCATTGTGTCCGATAATGAAGTCGTTAACTATTATTTTCAAAAAACTTGCACCCACCTCATACAAATTTCACCTCGACTGATTCCATGTAAAACCCTGGAGTCCGTCTCCGCACTAATCGGATCACTCCTGAACAATAGTCTCCTGTCCCAGGGTCTCCATAAATTTAGGACCACCCATCGGCATCGAAAGTCGTCGGGTCTGGTCTGAGCTCATCTCAAACGGACATGAGCTGTGCTGTGCCAATTCATCGTCTTAATTTAGGATAAATACATTCATTGTGAACATTATTTTATGAAAACATTTGCATATATTTGCATCGTTACAGGTTTCACTGAGAGATTGTAAGCATTGCATTTGTTAGCACTGGTGAAATTGCGGTGATACGCGTTATCGTAAAGCTAGGCTTATGTGAAGGTGGTGCGCGACACAATGCATGCAGCAATACTGCATTGTTTGGCAATTTGATCTTGATTTTCGTGTAGCGAGAAAAAAAGAAGAAAACCCCTGAAACTTCATGGAGGGTAAATGTAAGGCAAGGGTGTAGGCAAGGGGGAAGGGGACATGCCCCCCCCCCCCCCTGGAGCCGAAGGCTCCAGTGTTTTTGATGGCGTCAGGCGCCCGCAAAACGCCTTACGTCGCATAAAAGAACGCCCACGAACCGATAAAAAGAATAGTAACACGAATAAATAACAGCACTTGCTTGTCTGTTAAAGGCATGTATAATGTATATGTAAATACGTAAAAGGGGCCCCAGCCAGTGTGGACAGGGCCCTTCACCAGCTTGTAAAGGGCCCTACCGATCTGCAGAAGACCCCTGTCGGCATTTAGAGGGACCCTTCCGGTTGTAGGGGGCCCTCTGCCGGCTTTTATAGGGCCCTGCTGATCTGGAGAGGGTCCCTGCCGATCTGGAGAGGGCCCTTTGCCGGTCTTTAGAGGGCCCTGCCGATCGTAGATCGCCCTGCCAATCTGTAGAGGGTCTCTGTCGGCATTTAGAGGGCCATGACGACCTGTAGAGGGCCCTCTTCCAGACTTTAGCGGCCCTGCCGATCTGCAGTGTCCCAGCCAATATGTAGAGGGTCCTCTGCTGACCTTTAGAGGGCCCTGACGATCTGTAGAGGGCCCTTACAGCATGTGGAGGGCCTGCCGATCTGCAGAGGGCCCCCTGTCGGCATTTAGATGGCCCCTTCCGATTGTAGAGGGCCCTCTGCCGGCCTTTATAGGGCCCTGCTAATCTGTAGAGGGTCCCTGCCGATCTGGAGAGGGTTTTAGAGGGCCCTGCAGCCCTGTAGATCGCCCAGCCAATCTGTAGAGGGCATCTTCCGGCATTTAGAGGGCCCTGCCGACCTGTAGAGGACCCTCTTCCAGCCTTTAGGGCCCCTGTCGTTCTGCAGAGTACCCCAGTCAATATATAGAGGACCCTCTGCCGGCCTTTAGAGGGACCTGCCGGCCTTTAGCGGGCCCTGCCGACCTGTAGACGGCCCTCTTCCAGTCTATAGGGGCCCTGTCGATCTGCAGAGTGTCCCAGCCAATCTGTAGAGTGAGCGTAGAGGGCCCTCTGGCGGCCTTTAGAGGCCCATGCCGATCTGTAGAGGACTCTCTGCTGGCCTTTAGATGGTCCTGTGGTGGTAGAGGTGGTCTGCCGGTCGAGCGCCGGTGAGGCTCTCGAAGGAAGACCAGCGAAAGTTCTCATTGTTTTTCAGTGTATGCTAGCAACGTCTGAGAGGAGTACAAGGCTTTGGTAATGTAGGCTTTGACTCGAACTCGGGACTACCAGGAAAAGTCAGAAGTCCAGCGCTCTCTCACTGAGCTATAGGGGAGGACCTTCGACGTTCCGCACTATCGAAGGCTTTTTAATGTTAGTGTCATAATTCCTACCCCAGAATCCAGATCACTGCACAATAATTTAGATGAGGCGGAATTGATGCATTTTACTGCAATAGAAGTTGCTGTGAGGATAAATAAGGCTTGGATATTCCGATAACTCCTATATGTTACTGCTTATCACACATATTACACTATATATATATGACTATTCCCTTTACGATTTTCATCTACAAGAACTCCTAAGTATTTAATGCATGGGTTTATCGTGATTGGTGTATCATTTACTACTATGTCAAGATCTTGTCACGTCACTGATCTTGAATAGATTTGGCAATTTGTCTTTGATGCATTTAGTGATAATATATTTACATGGAACAACTCGTTATTTTTTTAATTAATTCATTCATTTGTATTTGCAGCTCTTCAACATTTCTAGCTTGAATATAAATTGCCGTATATCATCAGCAAATAAGTAAAAGGTGCCTATTTCTGTTGTATTGCTGATGTCATTAATATAGAGACTAAATAAAAGAGGACCTAAAATTGAACCCTGTGGGACGCCAATTTGCATCATTTGTTTCTTAGATGCAACCTTATCTATTATTGTCATTGTATGCCTCTTATTAATATATGACTATCGTGTTGTAGACACCCCTCGTATTACAATGCGGTGTATTTTTTCCAGGGGATTGGCAAGCAAACTGTATCCAAAGCTTTCTGTAAATCAAGGTGGAGCATGTTATTTCGTAGATATTTTGTGAACTTCATCGTGCATTTGAACAATAGGCATGTACGTATTGTGTTGTTTCCTGAATCCGAATTGAAGAAGATTCAGGATAATATTTGCATTAACCCGCGCCCCGCTGGAGGTGGCAGAATCTGCCCCCCCCCCCCCCCCCCCCTCCCTTCCCGGATTTTCTCAATAACTTGCAAACAATGATAGATATAGACTCAAGCCTTAAGTACCTTATGCTGCATCAATTATACGTCTTATCACAACATTTCAATAAAAATGGTGTATTACTTTGGGATATAATGCGTTTTAATCACGTCATGTCATGTAATTTTTGGTGGAAAAACAATACATGCTTGAAAAATCATAGAAGTTAGAGTTTTGACGAAAATGGCAAGTAAAACAAGTCGAAAAAAGGAAATGACAAAATATTCAAAATGACCATCTCGGATTTGCGAAATTTTGTGTTTTTCACTCCCAAAAATGGGGAAAAAAATACACTTATTTTTCGTTGTCGATATCTTATTTATCGTTGTTTTACAACATACAACGCACTGTACTGTTTTAATGATGTGGGCCCCCCCCCCCCGCCCTTGGCTACAAGGGCTGATCCCATTTGGGCCCCCTGGGCGAATTTCTCCCTACACCCCTGGTAATAGGCAATATATAATTTGCATGAAATATGATGACACTTTTCCGCAACATACACCAGTATTCCACAGTTAGACAACCGGTGGGTGCCGTCCAACCATTTTTAATTTTCTTGAAAATATGTGCACTGGGGGTTTGAAGGGCGGGGAATTCAATGGTGGTGACCAAAATAAAAATACTTTCCAAAATACGGGCTTCCGAATTTTCCCAAGTTCACTGTGCATGCCTAATTTTGACCACCAATAATTCCGAGACTACATAAGCAATTTTGCTATAAAAAAAATGTTTGGATCAGTTTGATTTCTGTTTTTATCATTTTATCATTTTATAATTTATCATTGTTTTCAAGAGGAGTCAAAGAACAATTTGGCAATCACGGATTTTCGATTTTTTGTCACGTGACCTCGTTACCTACTTTTTGCGCCGTGAACAGGTTAATTGGTGGTGACCTCAAAATTCCCCAAAAAAAAATCCAAGATAAGGCCTTCCAAAATTTTCCAAGTTCACTGTGTAGACCTAATTTTGACGACCAATAACTCCGAGACTAAAGAAGCGATTTTTATAAACTTGTTTTTGGTTTGGATCGGGATTAGTCAAAGAACACTTTGGCGATCTCGGATTTTCGATTTGCATTTTTTTTTGTCACATGATATCGTGACCTACATTTTGCGCCGTGACCTTGACCTGTTAGAAACTTGGCCTGGCATTGTATGTATTGGCCTGGCAGGTCATATGGCGACCTGATGTTGGTGTAACAGGCACCAACCGAAAGGTGTCGTCGTCAGGAGCCACTCTGGACTTTGTTCCGAAAGCGTATGTCCAGTAGATGCGAAGTTATCGATGGACAGGTGCCCGAACAGCGCATTATGTCAGCATTGCAAAGCTAAAAAATGTTTTTTTTACAGGGCGAACTCCACTTTTTATTTTTTTTGTATACAAAAGGACATCAATGAAGCTCAAATTGTCATCAGACGAAAATGTTAATTTCAGTTACCAACAGATCAAGGTCACGGCGCAAAAGGTAGGTCCCGGGGTCACGTGAAAAAAGAAGCAAATCGAAAATCCGTGAATTCCAAATTGTTCTTTGACTAATCCCGATCCAAACAAAAACAGTTTATCAAAATCGCTTATTTAGTCTCGGAGTTATTGGTCGTCAAAATTAGGTCTGCACAGTGAACTTGGAGAAATTCGGACGGCCGTATCTTCATGGAAAATATATTTTTTTATTATTTTTTTGGGTCACCACCAATGAATTCCCCGCCCTTGAAAGCCCCAGTGCACAACTTTTCAAGAACATTGAAATGGTCGGATGGCAAATTTGGATTTTTTTGGTTGTCTTACTGTGGAATGTTCCAGTACCTAAAACGCCTTCATGGGCGATGAGTTGTAAAATAATGGCTCACACGTGCGCATGTGCCATAAGACTTCCGATTCAGCATGTGAAATATTGATACTATGTCAGCGGGAAGCAACACACCAAGTTTCACCTTAATCACCTCATCAGTTTCTGGACAGGTACAGTGCAGTGCCGAATTTCTGACCACTTCCTCGGCACCACCAGGGCGTTTGTCGGTGCTGCACGCAGTGGAATCCAATACAATTAGTATAGCCCTCGCTCCCGATATCGGGGGTGAGGGTATACATAGTTGCATTGGATTCCACTGCGAGCAGCACCGAGAGACGCGCTGGTTGTGCCGAGGTCGTGGACAGAACTTCTGCACTGCACTCTACATCATAACCGGGCAGTCATTTCTTGCACGTGTTCGCAGGGGCGGCGCCACCGGGGGGACGCGGGGGACGCGTCCCCTCTATCTTCATATAGCGGGGTACAGTACCCCCTATCCCAGCAACCTTTCGCTGGAAAAAAAATGTACTCCGTTTATATAATTTCCTTCATCTGTCGCCAATGTTTTCCATGTTGAAACTCAATCAAATTTGGTGACATTGCAAACCTACAAATATGACGATCCTGAGACCATGGGCTACTCTGTCATGCTGAAAATTATGCATTTAAATATAACATGTGGATGGTGTGTAAAGTGTGTTTGACCGATAATAGTCGCAATCTAAGGCTGCATGGAAAGTATGGCCCACAAACTCAAACACCTTAATTTTGACCTTTGACCTGACTGTGACCTGACATGTTACTTTATTTTAACAATTTCCGTATGATTTAGATGCGTCTCATTAAAAGCTTCCGATTGCCTCCTTGCGCGTCTCGCTGCGGTTATTGGTTCGGAAGATAACGAGGAAGTAAAAACTGCCCCCAGCGGGGCGTGTTCGGCTGAATACCCCAGCGGGGCGCGGGTTAATGAAGCACGAATACTGAATGTTTCGAGGCCCTAAAACATTAATCTTCAATCATGCCAGGTAAAATGCCAGGCATCAACATCACTTGGCATTCAGTAGCCGTGTTCAAGAAAACATGTGTACGGTGTGTACAGTGTGTTTCACCCTATTATCGCACAGAGTGATCTCAAAGGTATAATGCATATCCCGCATAAGCAAAAGTGAAATTGTAAGCAAAGATCAAGGTCAAGGCCAGGTCACAAAAGGTCACTATTGGCAAGAGGTCTACGAAAGCCATGTGACACATGTTTTATGGGTTATTTTACACGTATCATTATATAGTTGCATCCATTTTCACAACCTGATCTGAGTAACCCCATATAATGGCCCGCAGGTCAAGGTCAGGTTACATAAGGTCAAAATGTGAAATTGATTAATATAAATAAAAAAGTCATGTTTCTAGACTAGTTTGGTCTCAGAAATGCAACGGTAGCATTTATTTGTCTGTATCTGGTCAATAAAAGACAGAACAAAGCGTAACTTAAACAAATGACGTCATGACTAGGAGTTACTTATACTTAGGGAGCTATACGTTAGTAAAAAATAAAGATATTTATTTTACATTTGGTTTGGGTGTCGTCCATACTTAGTTCTCCCATATGTTTTCCGTTTTTGTTTAATGTCTTCAAATGTGTTGATTTGATGGAAATTCGCCCGCAAAAAAAAAAATGTTTATTTTTTAGGGTCAAAAATCAAAAAAAATGCAAATCCGAGATATCCATTGCTAAGAGAATATCATTTCCGTTCTGTTGACGTTTTGTATTTGATATTTGCATCAAAACTCGATTGTATCATATTTTTTTTAATGGACCCTCCCAAAAAAAACAAATTGGTGGCGCCGCCCCTGCGTGTTCGCATGTGTTGAAGTATAAAGTTTAATTTAGGTAGGTACTATGGAATACATTTGGTATCATAATATTAGCCTTTCACGTACGCCAAATTTAGTCCAGTTTAATAAATCTGTTTTATCATCAGACATGATTTTACGGCAACATTGGGTGTTTTACATGCCCCAGGTTCGCACGTGCCACGCGCTACGCCACCGCCTATGTCAGAATGCAACATGCCAAAAATTATATACAAGTGAATGTTAGGCATAGGCGTAGGAACAGGGGGCCGGGGGGAGGGCATGACCCCCTCACTTTTCGGCCATTTTTCTAGAATCTTTATTTTTGCTTGGTGAGAAACGTTTTTGATGGCAAGAGGTTCGCCAAGACGAGAACAGCCCAAATATGCAAATAAATTTTCCATAGGGGATTGGGGTTCTTTCAAAACAAGATCACAGTTTCACTGCACCCCCCCCCCCCCCCCCCCACACACACACACACACTTTTTGTGACGTTCCTACATCCCTGATATCAGAGACCCGACTGCACGCGGTTGAGCTGAGCAGTTCAAAAGTTACGAGCTTCTGAAAAGTGTCCGTGCTCGGCTGGGTATAGGAATGCAAATTTGTCTACTAAGTTGACGAGAAACCTCACGGACCCTTCTCGCCCACTCGGTAGTAAAAATGCATTACTTACTGGCCTCAGTGCAAGTAAATTTTCTGCAACTAACCTCAATTAATCCTCTACAGTTGTAATTAAATACAGATGATGACAGCACATCGCCATAAATCGGCTTTTGCGGTGACATTGCAGCATTGCGTGACAACGTAATACGTATTAATGACCGCACCTAAATGTCAAGGGCATATGCACCGAGTGCTTACCTACACCCATGCACAGACACCGAGTGCTTACCTACACCCATGCACAGACACGTAGACAGGATTTCGTCCAGGGGGGGGGGGGGTGGCGCCTCGAAAGGGCCCCCTTCCCGATCGTTGAAAGGGCCCCTTCCCAAGCGTTGAAAGGTCCAAACAAAACGGATGAAAAGGCACGTTACAAGGATGGAGAATGCAGTATGACAGGTATGGCATGGGCCATACCAACTTTTAGGAGCTGGAGTTAGCAAACTGCCATATCAAGTATCAACTTAGGGACCAGCGCACCAATTTGGAATAAGCTATACCAACTTCGAATATTTTTTAAGCTCAAGACCTGGAACTCTTAAATTAATTGCGCCACTGAGCGGCGCGAAATTTTTTAGTTTTATGCCCTGGATATGCATGCTCGTCAATGCGTCGCATTTCGTATGGTGCGGACTTCTAAAAATGTTATTGTACGTTTAAAAGTGCGTTAAAAAAGTGTTAAAGCGAACTATTTTGCCCAATCACATAGGAATTTAGCAACATAACACATAAATGCGCCGAGAAACGGCTCGATTTTTTTTAGAACCCGCATATAATATAATTTGTAGTTAAATTGCGCCGTGAAGCGGCGCGAAAATGTTGAGTTTTATTCCCTGGACAACTGAATTCTTACGGTTGAAAGGCCCAGGATCCCTTCAGATCGTCTAGGGGCCGCTCCGACTTTTTCAACGCCCTTCTGACCTGTTCAGAGAAACCGTCATTGCTTTGTCATTTTGTGTCGTTTGTGTCATTGCTCGTCATTAAGACAAGCAATGACCTGTTACCGAATGCCTCTTAATTGCTGACGAAGAGTGTTACAATATACCCGAAAGCTCCGATTTTATTATTTTTCTTGTGGAGTAAGTCAAGTATTTAATCTTATTCTGGGATATCTACGTGTTTTGGGCCCTTCCGGTCTGACCAGCAACCCCTCTGACCTTCCAGGAAGCCCCTCGTGTGTGTCAAGGGTCCCATTCGGCCTGTTCAGAGGTCCTTCCGACCTGGCCAGGGACTGCACTGGCTGCTTTGTCGCCCTGCCGACATGCTCAGGGGTCACTCCGACCAGCCCAGGGGCCCCTCTGTGCTGGCTAGGGACCCATTCGACGTGTTCAGGGGCCTCCCCCCCCCCCCCCCCCCCCACCCCTCCCTTGGCTACGTGCCGGCCCATGCATAGAAACTAAATGGTGCTTGTAGGCATTGATTACACAAAAGGAGAGTGGCTTCATTCCCATCACCGGGTCATGCAAATAACGACTCTTTTTGTGTGTCCGTTAAAAGTAAAATCAAAAATGTATACGTTCTAGCACATATTTTGGCCGACTGAGCTTGGGTCCCAAAAGGGAAACCGGGATCCAACTCCTAAGATCTTGATTCTGGTTTCCTCGCCATCTTGAATCCGTTTTGAAGAAGGAAAAAATGACTGAACCACTGGGAACCAGATCTCTAGAAGTGTTTCGGTGGTGGATCCGCCTCGATTATAGATGTGCCTTCCAAGTTTGGAAGGGAGATCCAACGGATCCATGATAAAAATCCCTTTCATCTGGGCTCATAACTTCATGGCAGGGCCTCCTGTAAGGGATTTTCACTGGGGGGCCACACAAATTTTTCGTTGATAAGCAGCTATCTCCCAAATCGTGCTGTATTTTCAATTTGTATTATTGTACAATATGTTTCACGAACAGGACAATTATTTTATGTAACATGATGTATTGCAATAATTTTATCTGATCCTAGCAGACTTGTGCCTTATTCCAGTGGAATCGAATCCGATTTCGGAATCGATTCCGTTTGTACTGGAATCGGAATCGGATTCCATTGGCATCTGGGTGGAATCGGAATCAGGTGGAGTCAATCGTTTTTAGAAAATGACGGAATCGGAATCGGGATCAATGGCAATTTCAAGTGAATCCGTCTTATTATCGTTAAAAAATCCCTCTGACCATGAATTTAAAGTTCCCCGAAGGCAATTTGTTTCTTTGAGCATGCATACATAGAGCAACGCTAAGCGATGTTTTTTGGCCTAATGAGGGTCAATACACATTATCAGTAATGCTACTTATTTAGGTGGAGACATACCATACATACATCTTCAACAAATTCAGGAAAATATTTGAAGTTTTGTAGCAAAACAGCCATACTTGTATAATATATTTAATATTACTATTCGTGTCATTCAAGTCATTTGTACAAAATATAGATATGATCGGGCATTTTTCATGCAGAGTGGAATCAATCGAATCGGATTCGGAATCAAGCTTTTTAGGTGCCCTGGAATCGGATTCGGAATCGACTCCCCAAGTAAAATATATATTGGAATCGGAATCAGAATCAGACCCATCTGGCTTCGCATCTAATCGGAATCCATTCCGCTGAAGAGGAATCAAGCACAAGTCTGGATCCTACACTGATAAAAATGAAAACACCCTCAGAGAGTTGTATAGTGTTAACACCCTTTAAAATACTCTGCATAGGGTCAGCTAACTCCGAAGGGGCGTTTTCTTGTGACGATGACTCTTTCAAGAGAGTATTTTCCACCGTGTCATGTTCAAAGGGGGGAGTTATAGGGGTGTCACAATTTTTACTCTTAAAAGATAGTTTGTTTGGGTGGGATCAAAACCCTTCAGAACTCCCATTTAACTCTCGCCCGGGTAGGGCAAAATCACTACGTGTTCGGGTAGGGGGTACGACCACTCCCCCCTTAGTGTTTCGCTCCTAATTGAGCTAGAGCTTCGATTCAAAGACGAGCGTATTAATTGTGACGGTAGAAAGCCGTTGATATCCGATTTTTAGGCCTTGGGTCATTAGGTGACCTCTGAGGTCATGTCAATGACCAAAAAGTCATCAAAATTGTAAATGCGTATAAATTGAATTTTATCGAGCTAGAATCGTGAATGATCATATCATAATGCTTAATGGGTGTCAAATTCGTAATCAGCGTCTCAAAATGTCCTAAAAACTGCCAAATTCCAAAAAGGTCATGGCAGGTCATCTGAGGTCAGTGACTTCGGTTGACCTGTGGAAGCGCATGACCCCAGTGGAACATATAATTATGTAAAATAGATCCCAAATTGGAAATCAGCGTCACAATTTTTTTTTATAGAAACCGCGAGGAGTCCAAAAAAGTCATCTGCGGTCATCGGAGGTCACAATCTCATCGAGGTCACAATCTCAGTGGAAACCACAACTGTCACCTGGAAACACCTGTGCATTTGCTCCTGAACAACAAACACACGGAAACTGCACAAGTTACAAGCATTGATACTATGGAACGCCAGTTGCGCCTGACATGACCTTGAGAAACAGGTCATATGTCACGGGTCATGTGGGTTAGAAATTCGAAATTTTAAGAGTATGTGTAAATTGTTTAAAAGTATAGGGTACTGAAAGTTTCATCGCAATCGGTTGGAAATTACGCGAGTTATTCCAGAAAAACCGAGGGGGGGTTGGCATTACGTTACCTAAGGGGGGCAGATTCTACCCCCCCCCCCCCCCAGAGATCTCGAGAACCGCTCGGTCTATTTCAATGGGAAAAGCGCCATTCGATGCGTCATGACAAGATTTCTATTTTTGGACCCCGAAATTTTTGTTTTGTTTTATAAAATGGTGGGCCAGGGGGCAAAAAATCCGCAATTTCTTGGGTGTTTTTTGAAAGGTCATTGCAGCCATGTGGCTCGACCGATTGTCATGCCCAAACGTTTTTGAGCTACAGATGTACTGGTATTTGATATATCAAAAGAAGAAGAAAAAAATCATAGGCGTATTCAGGGAATGTAAAATGGGGGGATTTTCTGAGATAAAAAATATGTGCCGTTCGTGATTGTTTGGGACGTCATGAACGTCACATGTGGGCATTATTTGCTGTAATTTGTTAAATTTTATATATTGCGCATAGGCGGATCCAGGAAAAACATGGGGGGCACCATGCGTGTAACGCTTTTATCATCTTACTAATTTGAAGTTGGACCTAATTTAAGGGTGGGTATCGCCTCCCATTGTGTTATACTGAGTGCGCCTCTGCCCCAAAAAATATGTACAATCCCAGTATCTATGATGCATATTGCATTGGAACTGTTTCTGACGCATGTATTGCACTGCAAACCACGAAGGATGTATGCGCCGCAAAACCGCATTCGTAACACCCTCCCCAAAACAGGAGCCTGGAACCGCCTCTCCTGGACCGATTTTGCAAACTTTTGACACAGCACGCGCCATTCAATTTTGGGAAAAGTCACAAAGTTTCAGGACGAGGCGGTTCCAGGCTCCTAACGGATTAGAAGTGCAAGTGAAAAACTACCGGGGGGCAGAATCTGCTCCCCCCGCAGGGAATAGGGTTAAAGTTAGTGCTGCCACCTAAAGGCAAAAATCGGATAAAAACTTTTCTTCCTTATACTGTGTTATATATTCCAAGAACTCGCATTAATAATGTTTTGAAAAATGTAACAAAAATGCGTCTGGGCGAAAATGGTACGAAATACCAATTGATAGATAATTTAACCCTCGCCCGTGCAGCATCCGAACAGTGCGTGACCGTGCAGGGGGGGGGGGGTACCCCCCCCCCCCCCCCGCCCCCTAGAGTTTCGCCCCTAATTAAGCTAGAGATTCAATTAAAAACGAGCGTGTTGCTTGTCACGAGAGAAAGTCATTGATACCCGATTTTAAGGCCCTAGGTCATTAGGTGACCTCTGAGGTCATGTCAATGACCTAAAATTCAACCAAATTGTAAATGCGTATAAATTGAATTTAATCGAGCTAGAATTGCGAATGATCATATAATTATGCCAAATGGGTGCCAAATTTGAAATCAGCGTCACAAAACATCCTAGAAACTGCCGAATTCCATAAAGGTCATGTCAGGTCATGCCAGGTCATTTGAGCTCAGTGACCTCGGTTGACCTGTTGGGGTGCATTCCCCCAGTGGAACATATAATTATGTAAAATGGATCCCATATTTGAAATCAGCGTCACAAAATGTCCTAGAAACTGCCAGAAGCCAAAAAAGTAATATGAGGTCATCGGAGGTCAGTGACATCGGTTGACCTCTGAAAAGGTCAATCGAGGTCACAATCTCAATGGAAACCACAACTGTCACCTGGAAACACCTTTGTATATGCTCCTGAACAACAAACACTATGAAACTGCACAAGTTACAAGGATCAATACTACGGGACACCATTTGCGCCTAACATGACCTTGAAAAACAGGTGAAAGGTCACGGGTTATGTGACTTACAACTTAAACATTTTCAGAATATTTGTCAAATTGTGCACAAGTAGGGTACTGAAAGTTTCATCGCAACCGGTTGATATTTACGCGAGTTATTCCCGAAAACCCAAGGGGAGGGGGGATCCCCCCCCCCCCCTGCACTGGCGAGGGTTAATTTGCTACGGAACCCTTTTTCAGATTTTGAAAATATTGTTTTTAACCAAATAAATAGGTGTTTACTTCATCAAGTACATTTCAGACTGTTGTTGTTTGTGGTGTTCCACAACAGATGGCACTGTCACAGCAGGTGTTGGAAATTGTGCAATATATCAACATTGTTTTGAAATGCATGATACTTGTGGAATGTTTTTTGGCTGTTTTCAATCGTCCCGAGCCCAGATGCAGCGAATGGGTCCTTTCCTGGATGCATTTGTGTAACGGTGTAACTGTGTTTAGTGCCCAAACTACACTGAAAAAAATAACACCCGTACAACCGTCAAAAAGTCCGCCCCAGAGGGGTGTTTTGCAACACCTCCTTGGGGTATCGAACACTAAAAAACGGCGTAAAAAGAGTCAGACTCTACAAAATGGTGTCTGACACCTTATCAACGGTAGTCCTGACTCCTGCAAGAGAGTCGTGATTCTCTTGAAGGAGTCAGGACTCCCGTTGAGAAGGTGTCATCTAGGGTGTCATAAGACACCCTAGATGACACCCTAACACCCACGCTGGTCCCAGAAAGCACCATTTTGTAGAGTCTGACTTTTTTACACCGTTTTAGTGTTCGATACCCTAAGGAGGTGTTGCAAAACACCCCTCTGGGGCTGACTTTTTGACGGTGTTATTTTTTTCAGTGTATGAGTGGAGTTGGAGTGGCGTTGCGTGAACACATACCCATAATGTTCATGTGCATAAATAAATGTGATATACTTATCCAATATCCATAAATGAGTTCGTGTGTTCATCGGTGTGTGTGGTGGATGTAAATAAATGTGGATGTGCTGTGAATGCAGTTAATAGTAAAGCTACCGGTACAAGCACCCAAAAAAGGTGTGGCTTTTCAAGACGAGTGTCGACATTATTTTCAATTGGAAATCCAATACAAATTGACAAAGTTAAAGCCAATAATAGTTTGGGCTAAGCGTCAATTCAGCGTAAACAAAAATCAAACTTTGTCCAAATTTAGTAGATATATTGCATGAGCACCGGCCAGCCACCAATCAACAAATGAGTCTTTTCACGAAGCATCTATTGGTAATTTTCAATTGCAAATCGGTTCACAATTGACAGAGTTAATTACTTAAAACTGTAACTCCATGCAGAATGTATCCCTAATGTATTGCAGTTACATGTGAATGTGCTTCTATCACGGAGAATATTGCTGCTATACCGGTACGTGTCACCCATGCAAAGGTGTGCCTTTTCAAGACGAGCGACTGTATTATTTTCCATTGGAAATCCAATGAAAATTGACAAAGTTATGGCCAATAATATTATAGATAATTATGAACGTATCGTAAGACAGCGTAGTGCAAAAACAAACATCGGCACAATTTAATTGACCCCGAGGGATTTTTTCGATTTTTTTAATCAATTTAATCGGCCCCGAGGGATTTTTTCGACCTTTTTTTAATCAATTTAATCGACCCCGAGGACCTTGGGGTCGAGAGAGCGAGACCCCGATACCCATCGCCGTCATTCCTGGTCGTCTCGCTGGGTAGGTTCATGTTCGACCGGCGGACCGGCGCGAGACAGAAGGTGCTGGCGCCAGTGGTACTGTCTGAACAGCTGGCCGGCACGGCCAGCTGTTCAGACTGGCCGACCGCCAGCCTGCCCAGTACCGTCTCTACGCCGTCATCGTACACGCTGGCCACTCGCTAGACGCCGGACATTACTTCTTGTTCTGCCGCGCGTCGCTGGCGGTCGGTTCAAATAGCGAAAACGAAGTGCGGTACGAATACTAATGACGTATGCGAAACGTCACAAGATTTGTCTCTTTAAAATAGCTCCCAATAGCTCCAACGGTTTTTGCGTTGAAACTCGGCAACTAGGTCGTTTTGGAAGGAAAAATGTCAGATTTGGAGATTTCTCAGTACTACCGACAATCTGGCTATCTCAGTTAAAAACTAATGTTAAAGGTTCACTATTCCCTTGCCTTAAAGGGAAATAATGACCTTTTTCCACTAAAATGGAGTTAGCACTTGAAATCGCCAGACGAGATCAAAATATATTGTAAATTCATCACATTTTGCATGAAAACTTTCCTACCGAAAGATATTTCAAGTTAAAGTTGATAAGCGTTCCACACTTTTAACGACCGGTACTTGCACTATTTCTGACCTTTTGTCAAGTACTTTTGGTCCTCATCAAACTGCGGGCTTTTCCCGTATTATTTTTTTACGCAATGGAGTGGAAAATATATTGTGCGTTCTGCTTGTTGCGATTATATGCCCGGCGATCTTCTAAAACTAACAGCGATTGGAAAAAGTGGCAATAAAATCGGAAGCTCATCGATGCACATCAACGCGGCATAGTTAGTGGTTGCGACCCTCAATTTTTGCAATTCGATTCATTTGTTTTCAACATTAGGAGTTGTGTATAGTTTGTCTGTGGCTGTATATAACACTATGCTTTATTTTATCATGAAAAATAATAATTTTTCCCAAAAAAACTAACGAACAATAACACAAAACTGGCAATTAAATCAGAAGCTCATCGATGCACATCAACGGCGACCTATTTAGCGTCGGCGATTTGTTTACAAAGTCATTGTCATGCTTCTCGGCGCACTTAACCATCTCGGCGCACTTGGCGAGTTGTTCCTGATTAGTATACCCAAGTCCCGTAGCAGGCTTTGTTAATGACGTCATTGGTGCCATTCTTGTGTAGCATTGCAAAATATATCTGGTTTCGAGTTGAAAACTAATTAAAGACTTATTCAAATGATTGTTTTTAAGTTTGAATTTTCTTGTTAATCATTATTAAAGGTATTGTATCACTGTATTTCATAGTAGTTGACACTTCAGAAACTTGTGACGTAATAATATTGTATCCAATATGCATTTCCCTCACCTTTTGCCATTGTGGCGCAGTGCCGAGTGCTTTGCGAATACTAGCTTGCCTGGGGTTCAATTCATTCCGCTCTTATTTTATTCGAGTTGGTATAGTTTGCATGTTGTTGTTATTCATGACTTATACTGATAGTCAGTCATGCATCACGGATGCTTCACGGATTGCTTCACGGATCAGAGCGCTGCTCGAACGCACGCTAGTAGCGCTTTCGTTCTCCATGGCAACCAGGCGTGAGCCAATGAAAAACCAGAACGTATTCCCTTTCTGGCTTTTGATTGGCTGACGCCTGGTTGCCATGGAGAACGAAAGCGCTACTAGCGGGTGTCCGAGCAGCGCTCAGTTTGATCGGAAATGTCACAGAGGCTCCACAAATGCCGCACTCGATGTTAACAATGGTAGGGAAGGACGAATTTGTCAATGATCTTCATGATGTACACAAGGTACTTGTTTTGTATTTCTTCCAAACTTACAACTTTGAATTTGGGAATAATTTTATTTAATTCTTAAATTTAAATAAAATAATTTTAAAAATATAACGGGAGCCTAAGAAATTGTTGCTAACAAAATCAAAAGGTCATTATTTCCCTTTAACCCGCGTCCCGGACACTGCCGGGTGTTCGCACCAACCACGAACTGCCAGGGGTGGGGTGATTTTCGCCCCCCCCCCCCCCCCCCCCCCCCAAGATCTAGAAAACCACGCAAAGAAGCGACAAGTGAAAAACGCTGTAGATAGCCCGAGACAAGCTTTATCGAAAATATATCGTTCTTGTTTAGGGGTCAAGTCAATAAGGTCACCAGAGGTCACCAAAAGTAAAATTTTGGCTATATATGAGTGCCCTTGCTAAAACCGTCTATATCTCGGTAACTAAAAGAGTTAGCGACGCGCCGGAAAAAGCATTGGAAAGATAATATAATTTTATGTCAATTTAGGTGCATCAGAATTTACCTCAGATCAATAGTTAGGTCAGGATAATCAGGACATTCTAAAAATCGCCGAATTATTTTGAAGGAACAACTTTTGATAGAAACATTAGAATAAAACATATTTGACCATTGTGTTTGTCTCATCGATACGATACGCATCGAATGACATTATCATCGAACATTGAAAATAAATCACATAGGTAAAGCATACTTAATAGCTCAAAAAGTGACTAATTTTTATTTGGAAGTCATAGGCCGCTTAGTTTTAAAGACACGATTTCAAGTCCTTTACGCACATTCACCGCGCAAGTCACCATCATTTATGTTTTTGAAGTCGTCATAAGCTTATATGTTAAATGAATTGCTTCTATGTTTCAGAACTTTATATAACCAAAAATTCACAAATCAGAGATAGTTGATTGACATGCAGGTGAAGGTCTGTGGTGATTTATTCGACATCTCAAAATTGAATTGAGAGCGCCCTTGCCAGGCCTGAGATGCCACTGTCGGATCCAAAACGGTCAAAGGTTGGTTTTTAGTGCAGATAACAAAAAAGTTGTACGCAATGAAAACAAAAATCATCGGATTTCGCAAATTTGTATACTTTACATTAAAGACTGAGTTGAAAGAAACTTTCCCTTAGCAAGGTGTTAAAAGTTTTATTTTATATCAGTAAATGCGTAAGTTTCGATCGAATTTCAATCGTTTTGGGGCATGATTCCGATGCCTCCCCGTCAATGGCCCCCCGCCTCTGGCTATGGGCCTGGGCTGGTCTTAACAGACCCCGTGCTGATCTGAGAAAGTCCATGATGTGACCTTACGTATTTCCCTACTAACCGGTTTTTCTTCTTTAAAATTATACCTTTCGGCCGGTCCCACTTGAGATGTTATGGGGGAGAAAAATCGTATGTTTGCCTCCCCAATTGCTTGAGTGGGGGACAGCGGCTCCCCTGCCTCCGCTTCCACCACCCCTAGGTTCGATCCACCACCTGAACCCAAAAGACCCCAAACCCAAAACTATGAACTACATTGATTTCCTCGGCTCTGGATCCAGTTAACTTAATACACGTGATACGGTGGGTCTATTTTGCCTCCCCGATTTACTTTGCAGTATTTCGTTGACTAGGTTTTGCCAGTATCGTTACCAAACTTTCAGTACCCCTCTCAGATCAACCGGGGCCCTCTCGGGCCGCCGTAGAGCCCTCTGAAGTCTGAAAGACGACCTCCAGATCGGCCTAGGGCCCTCTCAGGTCCGACAGAAGCCTTCTCAGACCGACCCGAGAGCCCTTTCAAACGGACCAAGGGACCTCTCAGACCGGCATAAGGCGCTCTCATATTTCGAGAGAAAAAAAACGTCTCGGATCAGCCGCAGGCTATCAGACTAGCTAAGGCCCTCCTAGACTGGCCCAGAGCCTCTAAAACCGGCCTATGCAACTCGCAGGCTGCCTCTAAAATGACCTCTTACACATGCCGAGGGCCTTCTTCGGTCGAGTTCTCTTGTGACCCGTCTGAGACCTCTTTGACCAAGCTCTCAGGTAGGTGTGTGCAATGCCTTCTCAGATCGGCCGAGAACATATGACCCGGTCACTGAGGGCATAGGACCCAAAACACTGTACAAGCCTGACCGATGCCTCTTTCTGACCAGTTGAAATACCTTATCAAGACCCGCCGATGGCTTCCTTAGGCCTCTGACCGGCTGACCACAGGAAGGGCCCACAGTCTCAAAAAGGCCCTGACGCCTAGGAGATTGCTTTCCCCCTCCCCCCTGAAGATACAATCCGCCGCCAAGAGTCGAACCGAATGTCGAAAAATGCCAGCTATCAGTCCAGCATCACAAACCATTGCCCGGAGCCCCCTACCAAACATGCCGCGTAACTGTCAGGAGATGGGATGAGATCGTGAAATTGCGTACATTGTCAAAACACCAGCCAGAATAGGTACTTATCCGCACTAAAAATGAGGTGGTATTTCTTAACAAATTACCATCGAATCTTATTCACTTAGTTAACCGTTCTTTTCCTTTAGATCTGCGTCAATTTAAGTTTTTTTCCTTCGCCGATTCGAGTATGTCGTTTTTATACAGACACGATGACAATTACCTCCCTCCTCCCCCCACCCCAGTGACCCACATGCAGCTCAACTGCGGGGGGCAGCGGCTTCACTGGGGGGGGGGCTGCGCCCCCCCCCCCAGTCAACATGTTAGAGGAGGCCCTGTTGCACGGATTGTCAATTGTTTTGTTTTGTCAATACTCAATAGTCAATAGTTTGTATGACTTCTGCCACTCTGCGCACTTTGCATTTTGTCTTTATAGACTTTGTGTTCTTTGCTTAACCCTCGCCCTACGGGAGCTTTTTTCACCTTCGCCCTACGGGGGGGGGGGGCCTGACAGCCCCCCCCCCCTGTTAACTTCCAAACCAAGCAACTTATAGCAATGCGGTAAGAACCAGCATATTGACTGTCATGAGAGGAGTCTAACAGTATGCGATTTTTAGGTTTCAGGTCAACGGGTGACCTTCCATGTCAAGTGAATGACCTCGGATTTACCACGTCCAGAACAGCGATTTTGCTCTTCAGAAAACCTCAAAATTAGAAATTGATAAATGTAAATAAAAAAGCATGCTCTTAGACCAGTTTTGGCTCAGGAATACAAAAAAGTAATTATTTGTTCGTATCTTGTCTTAAAATGTAAAAAAGTTATTTTAAAAAATGACGTCATCAATTTCTTACACTTAGGAAGCCATCACTCAGTCAATAATAGAGATATTGCTTTGAAATTTGGTATGAGTATTTTCCATACTCAGTTCTCTCACATATATTCCGGCTTTTCTAATATCTTTGAAAAATGTGATTTTGTGGGGATTTTGTTTTGTATTTTAGGGGTCAAAACCCAAAATTTTGCAAATCCGAGATCGACATTTTAAAGAAAATAACATTTTGTATCTTTGGTGAATTGAGTTTGCAATTTTCTTTATAACTCTGTTTTCTACGATTTTTCCAATATTTCTCATTTTTTTACCAACATGACGTCATCAAAACATTAATATCTCCCAAAATGCTTCACCAATTTAAAAAAAAATTGCACAGCCTATGTATAATTGTTGTAAACTCAGTTTTTTCCCCGTTTTGTGGTTTTATTCACGACAAAGCCTTTCGACACGCGCCGCACTGCCTCTCATGACCCGACTCTCTCCACTCTCTCCCTCCTCCCGTTCCCGCCGACAGCCCCTCTATCCCGTCCCGTGCGCCCCGTATACCGATAAACAGCAGAGAGCATCCACAAATCAATATAACAGAGGCTAGGCGCGCCGCACTGCTGCCGCGCGGTGCTCGGCGGCGCGGTGGTGACATTTGTGGCGCGATGTCCCTGCCTGGCGCACGTGCGGCGGGCGCTGCGTCGCCTTCGACGCGCTCGCGCCACCTCAGCCGCAGCCGATTGCACACTAACATGTACCAAAATAAATATTTATAATAGCGGATGGCGGTTAAACACAGACAGCACTAGACAACAACAGTATGGCGAGAGTGGACCCGACTACATGTTGGGCAAATCGACCAATATCATGCAGCACGACTGCGAAAACTTTGAATTCCTGCTGTGAATAGCAATGCACAGAGGCTATTCATCCATCACAAAACGAATCAGACATGTCCCTAACCTCATGGACACATTAACCCCTGCGCTGGATCAGACGCCGTGCGCCGTTCTTCACACGACCAATCCAAACTTCTCGCAGCCGCGCAGCAGGTTACGTCGTCTGTTTGCCCTTTCGCCGGATCAGTCCACCGTTCACGGCAGCTGTGGAGTACCGCGGCGCGCACACCATCGCAGCTCAGCTAACACTGGGCCCTCTGGCTCCCCGGCGAACAGAACAGCCGCGGTGAACAGAACAGCCACGGCGAACAGAACCGCCGCGGTGAACAGAACCGCCGCAGTGAACAGAACAGCCGCGGCGAACACACACAGCGTCTCATCACCGGCCGGGAGCGTCACGCGGCGGGACACCAGACGCCGGTCTGCGGACTCCCGCTGCAGCAACAGCAATACACGGCGATCAGCATCTTAGGTATATATATATATAACCTCGACTCAGCAGAGGCTGCAGCAGACTCAGCAGAGGCTGAGCAGACTGTCGACACAGAGAGGCTAATCATCTTAGGTATATATATATATATATATATATATATATATATATATATATATATATATATATATATATATATATATATATATATATATATATATATATATATATATATATATATATATATATATATATATATATATATATATATATATATACATATATATATATATATATATATATATATATATATATATATATATATATATATATATATATATATATATATATATATATATATATATATATATAGGTATACTATTCCCTTTAAGGGAATAGTTCACCTTTAACATGGGGTTTTGGACTGAGATAGCAGATTTGTAGAGCAGATCTAAAAATGGTTTGTGGTGAAAGAATTACCTCTCTACGTTAAGTAATTTCGACACAGGACCAGTGGGCCCGTTTTCATTCCCGCTCTTCCGGGCCACAATCTGGGAATGAACGGGCCATGAGGTATGACGTCATACCCGCTGACGTCAGAATTGCGTCATACGCAGATTCTGCCGCAAACTAGCCGTGGTATTTATACAGACTTTGGCCGTGGTAATTTAGTAACTTCGAAATAGTACAGAAGTAATATAGGTTGTTATTACCAAGGTCTGTTATTACCACCGAGTTGGTTCAGTGACTGGATGCATTGCCGGGATCAGAAGCCAGAATTCCGAGCTTGCGAAATTGTATTGTAAGAAGGTGCAAATCCCAATATAGAAACGGGGCGACCCTGAGTTGAACGCGACGATTTTCTGGTAAGTTCTTGTTCTTGTTGACCTTATACATCATTGATCATGAATCTGATTTTTACACAGACCAGGTATTTCATGTGTTTGTTGCATGGAAATGCTTGCTTGATTGGTTCTACAGAAGTATAATGAAAATATGGTAAACATTTTACTGCAGCCCATGATAGAAATATGGATATAATATATCTAAATATAATGGGAAATTGTATTAATATCCAGACAATTATTGCATATGACACAGAAAGCTAACAGGTGGACATGTTTTGTCATAAAATACTTGATCAGCACCTTTTGATTCATTGTGTAAAATTGCATCTTGCCTAATGAAGCCTTATGATGAAACACGTCCAACTGTGGGTCTGTTCCTGTGGCGCCTCTAACCTCCTCAAAGTTGCTCCAACTTTCAACTGTCCCAGGCGTACACAAGGGTGGGAGGGGGCAAATGGACCAATGCCCCCCCCCCCGAAGGTCTATGTGCCCTTTTGGTAAACAAAATTTATTAATTTGTGTTTGGTTTTTAGGAAAAAGTTGGGCGATATTCCGCTTTTGCACACCTTTATATAGGTAAATTGAATTAACATTTCAGTTGTAATGGCGGAGTCATTGCGGTTGGTTGAGGGGATTGATGGGTGATACAAAATATTATTGTTAGGTAAGTACTGATAATGTCTCTGTTTTGAGTGCAGTTCTAATGAAATCAGACGTGTAGAATTAGTATAAAATATTTGGTTTTCCTATAAAAAGGTGTGTAAAACCGGAATACGGCCAAAAATTGTTGAAAATATGCCCCTCAAAAATATATTGGGTCAAATATGGCGAGTTTTTTTGGTTGGGGTACTTTATGCCCCCCTAAGCAAAAATTACCCCCTCCTGGAGTGAATCCTGTGTACTCCACTGGCAACTGTTCTATCCTATTGCACAGACAGTTGCAAGTTGGAGCAACTTGGAGGAGGTTAGAGGCACCACGGGAACAGGCCCTATGTCAGCTTTGCCGGGTTGTTTGTCTAATGGGGAAATGATCATTTTCTTGTAAAACAAGATGCATCAACAATGCAAGTTAACTGCTGTTCAACTGGGCTCGTCATAACCAGTGGCGTACCCAGGATTCACTCTAGGAGGGACAATTTTTGCTTAGGGGGGGGGGGCATAAAGTACCCTCACCAAAAAAAAACTCAGGTTTTGGCCAGCTATATTTAAAAAAGGGCATATTTTCACCATTTAAAAAAAATGATCAAAGGGGCACGTACAGAGTACAGACCTTACCTTACCTTACCTTACTTTACCTTACAGTAATCAGGATTTTTAGGCCTCAAGGCCTGTAGAACCCGCTCTCATCGAGTTCATGATTCCTGGCATGCCTCAGTCAGTGTCACTGGTATGCTGAACCTGACGTGAACCCAATGGGCGTCCAATCTAGCCTTGGAAGGCATTCAGCGAAGGAGCGCAGACCACTTTGGATGGGAGGCCATTCCAATCATTCACAATATATGTGGCGAAGGCGAATTGTCTGACCCTTGTGGTCGCCGAGGACTTGCGGAGTTTGAAAAGATGGCCTCTAGTTGGACCGTCAGGGGGAATTGCCCTGTTTGCCCCCCCCCCCCCCTTGTGTACGTCTATGGTCCTAACCTCATACTTTTCCCATATTCCTACATTTCATCCAAATCTGAAGGTAAGGTTTCATTGTTTGGTTGTGTCAAAATACTGTACTGTTCACACTGTGCATGGTGAAAATCAAATCTTCGGTCACATTAAAATAGCTTACTTTTCCTGCCAATACTTTGGAGTGTTTTAGTGTGTCAATATTGTCTACACTAGGATAACATGAAAGTCCACTTTTAGAACCTGACTGAAGTGTACAGCCAGGGAGGGGATGAAGTACAGCCTTGTGGAGAAACTATATAACCATCATGTATTATTTTGGCTTAAATATTTATATTGTTACAACAAATTTTGTATTTTAAAACATTGATACATCTACTGTGAAGGACTCTAACACAGCCATCATGTTTTATATTAGTACAGACAATATTCTTTAAGGCTGCAGCCTTGGTTTGATCCATGCCCATGGGCATGGATCAAACCAATGTTTGATATTTATATGTATAACACATACATATCTTCCATAGGTGTAGATTTATATACTTTTGGGGTGGCCCTCCCCCCCCCCCCCCCCTAATGTTGAGTTCGCCCCCTCCCCCAATGGTACCCGCTCGGCCCTCCCAATGTTTTTGGCCGCTGGTGGATCCAACAGGGGGCAAGGCGGCCAAGCCTCACAAACCGCCTGAAAAGGGCAACAAATTGACACGTTTCCTATTTCAAAAGAGAGTATATGCAGCTTTTACTAAGAAAAGCTTGTTTTAAATCCCCTCTTTATGTATAAAGATGCGAAATCCGGTGAATTGTTAATATATTTGCAATGTTCTATTTTTAGGGGATTTTTCTGAAGAAATGTTTTTTATTGATTTCTTTTAAATTGTTTTTGGCGGGGTCAAAAACCAAAGTTTTCACAAATCCGAAATCAATTTTGTAGCCCTTGCCATTTGCTATTTTCTGACATTTTGTATTGCATTTTGCTCAAAATATAGAATTTACATGCTCTCTTAACCCGTGCACTGCAGGTTTGCGCCGAACACGAACTGCAGGGGGTTGATTTCCGCCCCCCCCCCCCCCCTGAGATCTCGAAAACTACGCAACGTAGCGAGAAGCGGAAAAAGGCATTTGATAGCTTCATACATGTTCTATCGAAAGTATTTCAGTGTTTTTTTTAAGTCAGGTCAAAATTGAGGTCACCAGAGGTCATCAAAGGTCAAATTTTCCAGTTTTTTCCTGTTTTAGAACATCGCTCCAGAAATTCCCATATATCTCAGAAACGATGATAGTTAGAAACAAACGGAAAAAAAAAACGCCAGTCAGTGAAATTTGTAATCGCTAAGGTGTCCTCATATTTGATCTCAGGTCAATATTTGAGGCTCCAGAGGTAAAAAAAAAATGCCGTTTTTTTGCTAAATCGTGTTTTGCTATTAACTTTTTACTTAATCA
Organism: Chirona hameri; assembly: GCA_036785665.1. Taxonomy (NCBI): domain Eukaryota; kingdom Metazoa; phylum Arthropoda; class Thecostraca; order Balanomorpha; family Balanidae; genus Chirona; species Chirona hameri. The sequence continues at coordinate 63,479 of JAXIVJ010005930.1, forward strand.
AGATAACGGAGAACTGTTTACGCCATTGTGTTTATCTTGTCAAGGCGCTTTGAATGATATATATGCAGGGGCGCAGCCAGACCTTCAGAAAGGGGGGGCAAGCACCTGGGATAGGTCCCCCAAAAATACCCCTGGATATGAAAAACTCTACGGATTTCGGCACTTTATTTTGTGAGGCCCCCTTTTTACCTTTTTTTCTCGTCTACTTTTGATGAGCTGGATTGGACCAGGACCCTCAGTAGGCATTGTACTGAGCGCATTACTAATTTGTATTGTTACGTACTGGAGAGAAAACATATCTTAGCCATGACAACAGGTGGGGTCGGCTTTTGAGTTGGGGGCGGCTGAAATGACGAAAAAATGTACCCCCATTTTGATACGTGCCTTTGCAGCATTTTTAATGTGGATTTTCATGTTATAGTAGGTAGGTATGTACTTGTTAGTTAGCGCCGCGAAGCGGCGCGAAATTTTTACGATTTTGCCTGATAAAGCCCAGAAATATAGGCGGTGTGCTTTGTAGAGGATAATAAGCTAAACATGATATTCATGCAATTCAGCGTTACGACGAACCGATGACGATGACTATGGCTTCGTTATGACGATGACTACCGATGTGACGCCGCGAAGCGGCGTGAAAATGTGAATTTTAGGTCCTGGAAAACGAAATGTTAATATTGGAACCAGACGGTGAGGTGAGATGGCTTGGGGAGATGGTCCTGACCTGTTTCGACTATTAGTTCTTCGGTCCAGCAAATTGTGCACCGCTGGAGCAGCTTCCGGGTGCCGATCTCCTCGTCTTTTCGTTCGCGTCGCCTTTTTCGGAACTCGGCAAACTAGCTAAACATGTAGCCTGCTTGAAACTTAGAAGTGAATATTTTATGAAGGGAATGGGCCCTGGGGCCAGCAATTACCGCCAAGGAGAGCCTCTGCCAGACACTTAATGCAATTATTTTTCCCATTTTCCAAATTTGTATAAGCAATTGCGAAACTTGTGTCATGCCTAGCTGGATTTTTACTGCACTGCAAAGACAATTTTTACGATAATTTTTTATTTTTCCCTCAAAAAGTGTGTGTGGGGGGAGGGGGTCGACCCTCCACCGCCTTCTAAAAGTGGGGGGAGTTTGCCCAGACCTCCCCCGACCCTCCCGTCGGCAACGCCTCTGGCTGACAAATATTGCAGCACACACTTCTGAGAGGAAATATTTTTTTTTAATTGTTTTGTACTACCATCACCCCCCCCCCCCCCCACACACACACACACACACACGCGAATTAAAAAACGCATCAGACTTATCAAATAACCATTTTGAAACCCAAGAAAACATTGCACCAGGTGGGTCAGAGTACAGCACATTACCGCTCATTATAACCGCGCCGACCACGGCTAGCAGGCGCTCCAGCTATAGCAGGCGCTGCAGGCGACGGCTAGAAACCCCTGGGCAGGCTCGAGGGCCCCGTTCACAGACTCAATGGACCTCTGGATAAGCTTGAGAGGGCCCTGAACAGACTCAATGGCCCCTTGGCAAGCCGAGAGGCCCCTAAGCAGACTCGAATAGCCCCTGTGCAGGTTCGAGAGGCCCCTGCACAGGATCAATGGACCAATGGGAAAGCTCGAGAGGCCCTTGCACAGACTAATGACCCCTAGGCAGGTTCAAGAGGCCCTTAAACAGACTCAATGGGCCCCTGGGCAAGTTCGAGAGGCCCCTGGGCAGGTTCGAGAGGCCCCTGAACAGACTCAATGGGCCCCTGGGCAAGCTCGGGAGGCCTCTGGGCAGGCTCCAATGGCCCCTGGGCAGGTTCGAGAGGCCCCTGAACAGACTCGATGGTCCTCTGGGAAAACTATGATGGGCCCCTGGGCAGGTTCAAGAGGCCCCAAAACAGACTATAATGGGCCCCTGGCCAGGTTCGAGAGGCCCCTGAACATACTCAATGGGCCCCTGGACATGCTCGAGAGGCCACTGGGCAGGTTTGTTGGGCCGTGGGTGGGCTCAATTGGCCCCTGGACAAGTGGACATGCTCTAGAGGCCCCTGGGCAGGTTTTTGGGGCCCCTGAGTGGGCTCAATGTGCCCCAGGGCATGCTTGAAAGGTCCCTGGGCATGTTTTTGCATCCTTGAGTGGGCTCAATGGGCCCCTGGACATGCTGGAGAGGCCCCTGGACAGTTTTTTGGGCCCCTCGGTGGGCTCAATGGGCCCCTGGACATGCCCAAGAGGCCCCCTGGGCCGTCTTCGAAAGCCCTTCAGTGTCTCTGAGGGCCCTTGACATGCACCAGAGTGACCCTTGTCTGGTTTGAGGGCTCCTCTGTGACTTTTTGAAAGCCATTTAGCTAATGCAAATGGTATATGGGCCAATCTCGGCGGGGCCCCCTGTGACCCGTAAGGGGGGGAGCAATTGCCCCCCTTGCCCCCCCCCCCCTGGCTGCGCCCCTGTATATATGGTGACCTTGTTAAGTCAACTTAACAATTTGACCTAAGGTCAAGGTCAAGTGGTGACCCAAGTATGGCAGGTTGCATATGGGAAGACGTGTCTCGACGAGACAAGCACATTGATGTCTGTTTTACTTCTCTATCTTCATTATGTCGATATTGACAAAAAAGTGATGGTGACCTCGCATGACCTCAAATGACCCAATAGGGGTCACTGAACAAAACTTACACTTGGATCATCAAGAATATTCTATAATAACATGATCCAGAAGTAATTGGACTAGTACCATGCATATCCTTGAAATAGGAAGCATTTGTATATTTCCCCATTGACTTATTATGGGGAGGTTACGAAATTGACCTGACCTTAGGTCACCGATATCAAAATTCCGAGTTATACGAATTGTAAGTACTGATGCCCTCATGACATCCTGTAAGTTTCAACCTGATCGGTGAAAAACTCTGGCTTTGGCACAACTGCAAACATGTTTGGTGGTAGGGTCACTTGATCTGGTCTGGTGACCTGACCTGAGATGACCCGAGCATATTTTTTTCCTTCTCAAAGTGTGCGCAATTGATGTCCTAACGGGTGTATCAAAACCCGGCGGCTCTGCGCGCCACCGTTTTTTTTCGCTATCTTTGAAAAACCTGAGGGGGGGCGGAAACCAACCCCCCTGCAGTGCGCGGGTTAAAGTTTAGCTGTTTTTTTTTATTCGCCAAACTCGTGTGTAGTAACGTCACTAAATTCGTGATATCTCGATTTTGTTATCGACAAAATTTCTTCATTTATGCACAGAAGACGTAAAATTTGTGTAGGAGAAGGTACCCAAAGTTTAACGTTGATACCGCTATTGGTTTTTGAGCTATTGCGAAAAAAATTGTCGGGGGGAGATATTTGCCCCCCCCCCCCCCCCCCCAGTCATTGGCAGGTTAACATTGCCATTTTACTAAGTAAGGGTTCCAAGTAAGGACTCGGGCCTTCTGGCGGATGCAGACCGGCCCAAAACGTTGGTTTGAGGGGCCATCCGACAGATTTCCAAAACTCATGAGATTTCGTCTGTTTTTAGGCCCCTCTGGCCAGTGACGGCGCCCCTCTGGCCAGTGACGACGCCCCTCTGGCCAGTGACGGCGCCCCTCTGGCTAATATCGGCGCCCCTCCTGCTAATGACATCACCCCTATAGCCAGTGACGGCGCCCCTCTGGCCAGTGACGGCGCCCCTATGGCCGGTGACGGCGCCCCTCTGGCCGGTGACGGCGCCCCTCTGGCTAGTGTTGGCGCCCCTCTGGCTAGTGTTGGCGCCCCTCTGGCTAGTGTTGGCGCCCCTCTGGCTAGTGTTGGCGCTCCTACTGCTAATGACGGCGCCCCTCTGGCCAGTGACGGCGCCTTATGGCCAGTGACGGTGCCCCTCCTGCTAATGACTGCGCCCCTCCGGCCAGTGACTGCGCCCCTCCGGCCAGTGACGGCGCCCCTCCGTCTAATGACGGCGCCCATCTGGCCAGTGACGGCCAGTCACATTTACTCAGTATTGTGTACCTAATTGGCTCCGAATAATGGGTTATGTGATAATAAACCTAAGACACTGTAATGACGGCGCCCCTCTGGCCAGTGACACCAAATGACAAATGACAGTGAGGCCAGTAAGTGACTCCAAATGACGCTGTTTCAAAAAGTTTTTTTTTGTGCTTGTGCTATTACGTTAGCAGTATTATTTGTGTTGACGTCATCATTTGTCGTTCACGTTGTTGTTCACGTCATCACGTTGTTCATACTCAGTCATTGTTGTGTTCTATGTCGCCATATTGTTTTTTTTAAAGGTAATTGTTTCTCTTTTCTTGTCTGCAGGCCGCCAACGTTCAGCCTCCGCAAGCAGGTCGCCGTGATCGACTTCTCGGCTCATATGGGCCGGACTATGCGCGGAACGACGACGGCATTGTGAAGTGGGGACATACCGCTAACCTTTTTATAAATTGTCTTTCTGTCTGTCATCTTTCCTCTATTGCAAAGCGCCGGTATGGTCAGCAATGCACGAGGGATTGAGCTCGCCTATTACATCTCAAAATGCTGTTCATGTCATGTAACTAGCTGTGGTCCTTGGTTGTCCGGTTGTCTTCCAGACTGTCTCTCTGTTGTTTAATGTCGTACAACCAAAGGACATAATGGACGTTTTGGGACATAATGGACGTTTGATGCCTACCAATCCATATTACATTTATGCCAGGCATTATACCTCGCTTACATCGTTGTTTCAGAACAGTGCGGTGCTTCGAACGGGTGTCGGACTCCTGCATCGTGACGCCCATCAAGGTGCCAAACACCTTTCTGCACGTTCGCCCGAGTCTGGCTAAGATCGTGGCGATGCGGAAACGGCGGGGCATCTGCGGCCCCATCGTTCACCAGGACGATCCCGCCGGTCGAGTGGGCCGTACGGCCATCGGGCTACAGGCCCAGATGAGTCGAAGGAGACTCTCGACAGCAGCTGGGCAGAGCACTCCCGCTTCAACGACAGCGTCCAGTGAAGCTGGAAGCGGGGGGGGGGGTCGACCCGGTATGTGGTGATCAGGCACGTTGCCAGGATTTTGCTCAGGAGTGGGGTGGGGGGCACGTCGGTGATAGAAACAAATTTCGCTCCTCAGACATATGTTGGGGGGGGGTGGTCGTCAGAGAATCTCATTTTATCCAGTGTAAATATATTTTCCTCGGGGGGGGGGGGGAGGGGGGGGGGCGCAGGGCCCCGGTAGCCACCCCCTTGTCTACGTCCCTGGTGGTGATTCAGCATTGCTTCGTGGTGCCAGTGTTGCTGGGTTGAAGCACCGGCTATGACACCTGTACAGTGTACAATGTATATAATATAATACTCATCAGTACTACATCATTTGACCATAGAACTTGGTGGCTTGCAATGTGTTTACAGTACGCACATGAAGAGGGAAGAGCGTTTCAATTTACCTATACAATAACCATGTGTACAACATGCGGTAGCTTTTCGCGACGCCGGCACTGTCCAACACCTTACGGCGTTTGTGCACCTGAAAGACGGGTCGCACGGAACTTGGACGTGGCACGAGAACGAATTTATATATTCAGATATTGCATTCAATCACATAGTATATTGCACTGTACATCTACCGCTGAGAGGTCTTCTTGTTCCGGGTTCACCACAGGGAATACTCTGTGCGGAAGTATGAACGTTACATTCACAGTATATCCGTACAAAAGGTATTAAATGCCAACAAAGTTGCTTGCGCTCCTAGTCGCACAGACTGCACAGTCAAGAGCGAACGCACACAGCGCCGCCACCGGGCTATACATCAACTAAATCTACATAGGAGTTGCTCCGCGAGACAGGTCCACGATCCGCTGTCGCCACAGCCAGACTGGTTATTGATTCGACTTTGATTGCATCGATTAGAATCGTTCAATCAAAATCCCTGAATCAAAGAAGAATCGATTCACCACCGGATTGTTTTATTCATGAATCGTGATTGAATCAAAACTCGCATAGAAACAAGGCTGTTTAAATCAAAAGGTTGTGCAATGCTATTTCAATGGTGAGTCAAACATGATTTGATCAAAAAATGTTTGTATTCTTTGAATCGGAAAGAATCATTCCTCAAAATGTTTATCCATGAATCAAACGGTGACTGAATCATTTATATTCCAAAATGAGTCGTGATTGAAACCTTCCAAATACGGTGAATCAATAACCAGTCTGGCCACAGCTTCAAATGCATCGCTGGCACGGCGCCAGCGACGTGCCGCCCGTAACATCCTCCACACAAGAAGAAGAGCGGTTGACTACTCTAGAACGAAACTTAAACTGCTGACACACAGTCACACACAAAGATGAATTCCTAACTTCCTTCCTTACATGTCGTCTCAAAACAAAAACTTCAACTAGGCCAGGCACAGGCACGTAGCCAGGATTTCATCCAGGGGGGGGGGGCGGCGCCTCGAAAGAGCCCCTTCCCGAGCGTTGAAAGGGCCCCTTCCCAAGCGTTGAAAGGCCCCCCCCCCCCCCCCCCCAAAAAAAAAACTCATGAAAAGGCACGTTACAAGGCTGAAAAATGCAGTATGGCAGGTATGGCATGGGCCATATCAACGTTTAGGAGCTGGAGTTAGCAAACTGCCACATCAACTTTGGAACCAGCGACACGAATTTGGAATCAGCTATACCAACTTGCAATGGCGCGAAAATTTTGAGTATTATGCCTGGGTTGCTTTCTTATCAATGCGTCGCATTGCGTATGGTGCGGACCTCTAAAATTGCTATATTGTGCGCTTAAAAGTGCGGGAAAAAGTGCTAAAGTGAACTATTTTGCCCAATAATATAGGGAAGTAGCAACATAACACATAAATGCGCCGAAAAACGGACCGATTTTTTCCTAACCCGCATATAATTGAATTTATAGTTAAATTGCGCCGCGGAGTCGGCGCGAAAATTTTGAATTTATTCCTGTACAACTGTATTCTTACTGTTGAAAGGCCCAAGGTCCCTTCAGATCGTCTAGGGGTCCCTCAGACCTTTTCTACGCCCTTCCGACCTGTTCAGGGACTCATCTAGTATCCGCGAAGCGAAAAGACATGATGTGGAGTGGGTGATATATATATATAATACAAAGAGGG
>JAXIVJ010005931.1:0-70526 GCA_036785665.1 Chirona hameri
CTTTGACAATAGGGCTCAAAATCACTTCTTGACAAAAAAAGGACTGCAAACACCTTGTTTTAACATCATTGAAAAAACACAGTGATCACAAGGAGCACAAGGAATACCAGCAAATCTGAAATGTTCCGCACTAAGCTCATCACAACCAGAAGAGCGACCAGAGGACACAGTTCGAAAATCGATCCCAAAACACCTCAGGGGAACAGAAAAGGTTGTTATACCCGGCCCCCTCCTCAAACCATATGGTAGCCCGATCTAGTTTTTGGGATACCAAATACTAGGCCCATAGGGTTTTAATGTTTAAATTCGCCATTTTCAGCGTGAATTTACAGAAAAAAATGAGAGGGTAAATTTGGAAAACCCTAGATGCTATCGAGTAGAAAATGTCATCTGCTTTTGACGCTTTTGGAGGTATTTTTCGATTTGAAAGGCTGTAAATCGCGTTCCCAAGAGCCTCGAAGCCAACGATGTCTAACATAGATGGCAACGGAAATTTCTCATGTTTGGCACTCTGTATCTTGGTTCCATTAATTTAAATAATAAAAGTGAAACATCTTTTGAGAGCCTGTATTATAATCTTTCTTTGTTTTTTACATAACTCTTTTGTTTGGGTGTTGGGAAATCGTGTTCCCAAAGGCATAAAGTTTGACTTTGGATAGAGCCGTAGGTTCAAATCCCCACCTCGACCAAAAAACTTTTTCCATAGCATTTGTGTTTTATGAACGTTTTAACGGTCATTACTGTCATGTAAACGCTCATTAATATATATATAATATATATATATATATATATATATATATATATATACACACACACACACACACACACACACACACACACACAACACACACACACTCACACACACAACACACACCACACACACACACACACACACACACACACACACACACACACACACACACACACACACACACACACACTGACACACACACACACACACACACACACACTCACAGCAGCACACACACACACACACACACAACACACACACACACACACACACACACCACACACACACACACACACACACACACACACACACACACCACATACACACACACACAACACACATCACACACACACACGACACACACACGACACACACACACTACACACACACACACACACACACACACACACACACACACACACACACACAGCACACACACATCTATATCATATATATATGTGGTGTGGTGTCATTTTCATTTTAGTGCGTGTAGCGACCAAACTCAGCTACACGCACTACCCCGTCCCGGTTCCAGAGTGAGCAGTACAAGGTAAATGAGTGCCGTTCCAGATGGCTATATTCACTTATTCAGTCGGTGACAGTGTAGTCTAACCGAGCCCATAGAAAAGAGCGATATGCGTGGAATGTGACCTGTTAACACGCGCCCTGGAGAGCCTCTGATAATAACACGCCTGGAGGGGGGGGCGGATTTCGCCCCCCTATGATCTCGAAAACCACGCAACGTAGCGACAAGCGGGAAACGACGTTAGATAGCTCGAGGACAAGCTCTTTCGAGAAGTATTTCGTTAATTTTTTTTCTTCAGGTCAATATTCAGGTCACCAGAGGTCATCAAGGGTCATATTTTCAAGTTTTCAAGACTTCGGTTCGAACAACCTCCCAAATATCTCGGGAACTATGATAGTTAGAGCAGAAAACGGAAAAAGGCAATCGAAAGTCATTGAAAAATGCAATCGACATAGGTGTGCTCAGATTTGAGCTCAGGTCAATAGTTTAGGCTCCAGAGGTCATCGAATGTCAAAAAGGTGATTTTGTTTTCAAAACTGTTTTCCCCAAATAACCCTTTTACCTAATACAGATAAAGCGCATAATGTTTACGGCCATCACGTGTGTCTTGTCACAGGCGCTTCGAATCATATTCATGGTGACCGGGTTAGGTCAACCTGAGAAATTTGACCTCAGGTCAAGGTCAAGTGGTGACCCAAGTTGGTCATGTTGCATATTGGGCGACGTGTCTCGACGAGACAAACATATTGGTACCGTTTTATCTCTCTATCTTCATTATGTCGATAGTTATTGATAACACCGTGTGTTGGCGGTCACAAAATTGACCTGACCTTAGGTCACCGATATTAGAAATCCGAGATAAACAAATTGTTGGTATCTATGACCTTATGAAGTCCTGCAAGATTGAAACCGATCGGCGTAAAACTGTGGCTGTGGTACTACTGCAAACGTTTTGGAGTTGAGGTCATTACGTGACCTGGGTCTGGTGACCTGACCTGAGGCCAAGAATTTTACATAATGCGGGAAGTTCATTTCTAAACAGGTATACAAAAACGGCGGCGCGCTGCGCGCCGCCGTTTTTGCGCTATCCTCGAAAAACCGGAGGGGTGGGCGGATTTCGCCCCCCTCCAGGGCGCTGTGTTAAAAGGAGCGGTGCGGTCCCGATAAAGAGCCGTATCTTTATGTGGTTAAGTTTCTGACGTGGGGAGGATTTATTGGATAGTTATCAATAATCAATTGGAAATAAATCAATAATAAGTGAAAGTAGATAAAATGAAAAACTGAATGATTGTTATGTTATGTATCCACTCTGTGCGAAATAAATGCTATTATTTATTATATATATATATAGTATATATATATATATATATATATATATATATATATATATATATAATATATATATATATATATATATATATATATATATATATATATATATATTCATTCATTTGTTTTGGCTAAACTATAATCATGTGAATGATTATAATTCAAATATATTTGGCTGGAGTCTTTTTTGGCAAGAAAACTTGCGGAACAGAGATTTCTTAACATGGGCTACAAAACTGATTTTTCAGCTTCAAAACCCCATTTTGAAAGTGAACTATTCCCTTCAAGTGTTTGGTAAACGTAAAAGTTATAAAGTATAAAAGTCAGTACGAACATTATCTTATGAAAACTGGTCGGGGGAACTAAGAGTCTAGGGGTGCGTTCGGAAGGAGACAAATTTCGCGAAATTTATCATGGTCGTTCGGTAGGAATTTCGCGGAAAATTCGCCGGGTTCGCCGTATGTGCGTCATTTAGGTATTTAAACAATGATTTCATAACAATTATCTTTGGTTGGCAGCAATTATTTTGAGAAAGACTACTATTACTGTTGATCACAGATGACACAACAAATCAAGAATACAAAAAACATCACCATTGGCCATTGTCATCACCATCACTATAAGCAATTAAATATACAATTAATTATTGATAGGTTCACAAGTAGACATGATATGCATCTGGAAGCATGCCTCATATTATAACAGTTACCAATTATGAAATCACATACTTCCAGATATATCGGTGATTCTACACTTACCCCATCTCCTCAATGTGGGCCGCCATCTTTGAAAACACCGCCGTGACATGCTCCGGCGATTCCAGGTTATTTCGCGAAATCCCTCAATTCGTGCTTTCCGAACGGCCAATCGCAAAAGATTTCGCGAAATGCGTGGGGAGAATGGCCATTCCGAACGCACTCAACACAAGCAAATCAAATTAAGAACAAGTGCGCAATGTTTGTAGCCTACTAGAATGTCACCATATTTAGTTTACATCTAACGTTATTATACTATACTCGGAACTAGGAACTAGGACTATTATATTTTCAATGATATTTGGAAAATAAAGATAAAAAATAGCAAAATAAATCCGAACAAAGTAAATTAAAATTGAAATGATACACAATTTCAAAGAACATCCTCAGAATAGGATAATTATTGAAATCATATATACTGAATTTGAGCATACCCCCCTTCAATATACCCTGGTTATACCTGAGTCAGTGTTATTTAACTGATTTAGCACAGCATCCTTAGAGCTATCATTATTCACACTATTCAAAATATCCGAGAAATTATTTTTCCACATACTAGCTATATTCGCCTCTCCACTGACACTTTCAACACCTTGAGCCAAAGGAGGATCACTGTTAAGCTTACGAACCTCTTTCCAAAACGTGGCAATATTACGTGGATTATTTGCAAATTTATCTGCCAGTGCTTTAGCCCTCAGGTCCTTCTCATTCCTTAAACAAAAACGGAGAGCATATTTTAAACTGGGACTTCGCAACGCACAACTGAATATAAATGTAGCCCTGGCGGGGTTTGCCGACTAAAGCCCAGAGAGAGTAAACATCACCAAGCAACGTATGTCTCTCTTGCACAAGTAACGCCTAAGCATAAATAAAATACTCTATAGCCATATGCCGCCGCGGGTGGGGAGGGGAACCACCCCCTCCGGGGCGGGGAACCGAATGACTTGTGCCAGTAGCCAGACTCGAACCCGGCGTTCCGCGCATTTGCCGCTCGTCGGTGCACGGAGAGCTGTGACAAAACGATAACGGAGACGCCAAACGTCCTCGTTTGAAGCAGGCTCATTCCTACCTTTGGGTAAATAAATAACACTTTAATTTCGATGTCCGTTTAATATTATCTTTAGAACTTGCGTCAGCATATTGATAGAGTATTTTATTTATGCTTAGGCGCTACTTTTTACATCCTATCGTTTGTGTGGTACCGTTATGACACGGCCGTCTCCAAAACAGGTGCTTGTCAGTTATCGGCTCTTGACGTCAGAGTCTGCAACGAAATTTGGGTATCTGAAGGCCAGACATGTAGCCACGGGGGCAAAATGCCCCCTAGAGTAAAACAAATTTACACTAGATCAAATAAGATTCTCTGACGGGACCCGACGCCCTCCCCCCCCAACAAAATTGAAAAAAATCCTGGCCTGCTTAAGGCCAAAAAGTTTTACCCCCCCAACTGAGCGGCTGGATCCGCCCCTGGCACCGTCAATAAAGGCGAAATCTGACGCTTATTACCGTCAGATAAGCTGAAAGTGACCCGTATTGGAAGGGGTGCTCCATAAACCAATTTCTTGGCCAAAAATGTGACTTAATTTTGCCAAAATGACTCGTTATGGCATCACAGCCTAATCATAACGGGTCATTGGCATCACAGTTATGTATGATCTGACTATTTTAGAAATGCTTGAAATTGCGACCAGAATACCACCTACTTTCCCGTAGGCCAACATGCTAAAGCCGACTCGCTGTAGAAATGGTGACGTCACGGCTCAATTGTTGCCAGGCAAATTGAAGGGGCCGGTCCCGGGGGTGGTCAGCACAAGGCTATAAAACAACAGGTTGTCTCGTTCCTAAGTCACCAATTCCTCACTAGATGCTAGGTTTTATACCACATGTGTTTAGTACACTCCCAGTGCATCAAAATGTATCAATTATATTCTTACAAAAACAGACATGCTGGCGTACTGAATTCAAAGAGTGAAATACTAGCACGACTAAATTTGCATTTGATTTGTATTGTTGCAAAATAGTGAGGCATACATTGAATATTTCAAACATTATAGTTCATACTAAGAAATTAACCATGTTTGCCAGTTGTTGGATTAGTTGAGTCGCGGTGGTTGCCATGGTAACGAAAGCCTGCATGGCACCTCCGCTTTCGCATTGGCGGTATTGACGCACCGTCAATAAAGGCGAAATCTGACTCTTATTACCGTCAGATAAGCTGAAAGTGACCCCTATTGGAAGGCGTGCAGGGTTCCATAAAACAAAATTGTTGGGCAAAAATTTGACTCAATTTTTTCAAAACGACCCCAGATATGAATAGGCAAGGCCTTTGGCATCACATTTATGCATCATCTGCTAAACGAACTATTTTAGAAATGCTTGAAATTGCAACCGAATACCACCTATTTTCCCATAGGCCACCATGCTAAAGCCGGCTCGCTGTAGAATTGGTGACGTCACAGCTCAGGTGTTGCCAGGCAAATTGACTGACTGGGTCAGCAGGCCGCAGTCAGCGACAGAGGGTAGAGATGCTGCCGGTGCTGGGCGCGTCGCGCCGGCTGGTCCCGGGGTGGTCACGCCGTCAGCGACAGAGGGCCGATATTTTGCCGGTGCTGGGCGCGTCGCGCCGGCTTGTCCGGGAGGAGCAATGTAGTGATCACTTTCCTCTTCCTTTTGGGACTCGTCGTTTGCGTGCGCCACGTGCCTGAGTGGCATCTGACTACATGCACCTGAGCAGATGCACTCTTGCATACCATGTCGGCCTCTCTGTTTTGCTTCGCTTGGCCCAGAACTTTGCTTGGTCTTCTGGATGGTACAGGGGGCTCTGCTCTAAGAGTCTGCTTCTGTCCTCTTGAAGCACGACGATTGGGGACAGCATCCATGTTCGCCCGCACGGCCGTATCGTTGATGATCTTCGAATTAGGTCGCATGCGTGCAGGTGAGTGAGACCTCGCAGTAGTTTCTTGTACTATGCGCATGTAGGATTCTACTGCGGCATTGGACGTCACTCCGTTCGACAGCAGCTGACTACAGACGAGCCAGCGGTATGGCCGTGCGCACATGTACTCGGCAAGACTCCACGATGTACTCGACAAGACTCGGGCAGTAGAACATGCTTGTGACTTCCTCTGAATCTTGGGATGTCGGCCTTGGCTCTCGTCAACACTTGGTCGAAGTGGCGACCGAACGCTGTCTGCGTTCGGTAGGTCCCCACAGACTCTGTTACCATTTCCAGCTCGTCTTTTTCTTCAGATTTCTGCGCCGTATGAGGCACTGCTGATCGACCAGACGCGATTGCTCTCCCCCCCCCCCCCCCCCTCTCTCTCTCTCTCTCTCTCTCTCTCTCTCTCTCTCTCCTCTCCCTCTCCCTCTCTCCTCTCTCTCTCTCTCTCTCTCTCTCTCTCTCTCTCTCTCTCTCTCTCTCTCTCTCTCTCTCTCTATTTGACAGCGAGGATGCAGAGGTTCGTAAGTTTCGATCCATGCTTTGGAGGTCGGTTGCTTAATAAGCTGCGCGACCATCCACACGAACGCTGGAGCACACTCCTTTATCACGCCGCTGCTTCAACGCTGTCGCGAACCGGTGCAAAATGTGTGCGCCGCCCAAGCTGATTAGGGTGTCTGGAATGGCTCCACCGGCCACACAGATTCCAGCAAGACGCCAGGTAGGTGGACAGGCTGGTTTGCAGGATGCCCTCTACTACTGAATGCAGCACGGCTCAGCTGAAGTCAACCACTATCCTGGGTGGCGAGAAGGAGTCGTTTGTCACCAGCTTGAAGTCTCGGCTCAGCTGTGCTAGGAAATGAGCCAGCGTTGGCACGGTGTGAGACTCCGCCAGAAGATGTGCCAGAGGATAGCTTGTGGTGCCTTCTCCACCCTATGCTACCACTGCGTACAGGTACGGGCGTTTGGTGCCCATCTGTTTTGAAACAAATCAAGTTGCATCGATATGCAGATTGGCTGGGTTTTGACGATACTTCCGCAGGAAATGCTCCATGTACAGTCGGTCTAATAAGTATCTTCTCTGGACCATGTTTGTAAAACTCATCTAATGTCACCTCTGTGAACATGAACTGGTCATTCATGTACACAGAAGTGAAATAAGAGTTTTAGAATCATGGTCCAGGGAAGATAATTATTAGACCGACTGTCTATGTGGACCACCAGCGGAACTTTCCCGATGACGTGAATCCCACCGGACAGTTTCGTGCTCCGGGATCGGCACACGTGCTGTCTTCCAGGCGACAGGTCATGTCCTCTGCCCAGTCCTGTGAGAATCGCTCGTTCACTCGCCTTCCGTAGGCGACTTGGCGAAGGACGTGGCCGGGGAGCCTCGGTAACATTCCCGTGTTGTAGTTAGTCGCTGGGAGCGTTCTTTGCCATCTGGCGGACGTGGTATGGCTCCATGATCTTCAGGGCTTCAGCTACGCGAGCGTCAGATTTCCTTCGTCAGGTTTCTGTGGGGGTGATACATCGTACAAAACGTATTCATTTCAATAGATCCGATGCAATCCGAATCCGTAAGCCATTGGTCCTAATCCAATCCGGCTGATGAATCAAAAGCTGAATCGGTCCGATGCGGTCAGGAAAAAAGTTTGCAGACATAAAAATAAAATAAAAACAGGAATAGCTAATCAGGAATCAGCTACAAAACATCACAGATCAATTCACGAATACAAGATTGTTCTCTTCACAGATAGCATTATCATCAGCATTGTCAGGGCAGTTGAAATTTGGTCACCAATTTGCGAAACTCCTTGTTTGGTCACACCATGTCATAGTTTTGACTAGTGGTGCCAGTTTCAGAAAATATTTGTCCAATGTCCGACCGATGTCCAGGACCATGGTCAGCTGTCCGTCCGAAACTGTCCGAAAATCATTGTTTGTCCGAAAGTAGAAAAGGTGTTTGATATGGAAATGAATTACCTGTTGCACACTTTCTTTTTTAATAGAAAAGTAAAAAAGTGATTTTCGCGACAAGCCATCCTTGGGCATTGGATGTCCGAAAATGTCCAAAGAAATATGCTTATGTCCGTCCGAAAACCGAATCGGTCCAAGGACAAATTCGGAATGCCGAAAATAATTGTACCGATTGGCACCACTAGTTTGACGCTAGCTATACAACATGATCGCTATATATGACGCACTATACATGAAACATAAAATGACAAGTACTCTTCGGACCTTTCCAATTTCGTTGACAGATGTTACCTGAGCAGGCGTCACACTTCCGTACACCATGCTGTAGGTGGTGTTACGGGCCTGAATAGGGGCGGGCGGTGCAGCCGGATTGACGTCACTGGGAGGTCCGTCACACCACCTACAGCGTGGTGTGACGCCCAAATGAGCCGTTGGCGTAATATAATAGACCATAATCGAATTTGACCTAACCTTTACATTACGGTCGCAGGGACCAACGTTTAGAACGCTCCGCTCGCATTCGTTCGCTGCGCTTGCGTCCCCGCTTAAAGGGAAATAATGATCTTTTCCCACAAAAATGGAGTTGGCACTTAAATCGCCAGACGAGACCAAAATATATTGTAAATTCATCACATTTTGCATGAAAACTTTCCTACCGAAAGATATTTCAAGTTATAGTTGATAACGTTCCACACTTTTAACGACCGGTACTTGCAAGTACTTTTGGTCCTCATCAAACTGCGGGCTTTTCCCGTATTGCTTTTTTACGCAATGGAGTGGAAAATATATTGGGCGTTCTGCTTGTTGTGATTATATGCCCGGCGATCCTCTAAAACTAACAGCGATTGGAAAAAGTGGCAATAAAATCGGAAGCTCATCGATGCCCATCAACGGCGGCATAGTTAGTGGTTGCGACCCTCAATTTGTGAAAATCGATTCATTTGTTATCAACATTAGGAGTTTTGTATAATTTGTATGTGGTTGTATATAACCCAATGCTTTATATTATCATGAAAAATAATAATTTTTCCCCAAAAAACTAACTAACAATAACACAAAACTGGCAATTAAATCGGAAGCTCATCGATGCACATCGACAGCGACATATTTAGCGTCGGCGATTTGTTTACAAAGTCATTGTCATGCTTCTCGGCCCACTTAACCATTTGTGGCGAGTTGTTCCTGATTATATGCTGAGAAGCGGGTATCGTCAAAGGCTATCATCCCATATTCCCGTTTAGTATACCTAAGTCCCGTAGCAAGCTTCGTTAATGACGTCACTGGTGCCATTCTTGTGTAGCATTGCAAAATATATCTGATTTTGAGTTGAAAGCTATTTAAAGGCATTCAAATAATTTAAGTTTGAATTTTCTTGTTAACCATTATTAGAGGTATTTTATCACTGTATTGCATAGTAGTTGACACTTCAGAAACTTATGACGTAATAATATTGTATCCAATATGCATTTCCCTCGCCTTTTGCTATTGTGGCGCAGTGCAGAGTGCTTTGCGAATACTTGTTTGCTTGGGGTTCAAATCATTCCGCCCTTATGTCATTCGAGTTGGTATAGTTTGCATGTTGTTATTATTCATCACTTATACTGATAGTGCACGCATTCATGCATTCATGCATCACGGATGCTTCACGGATTGCTTCACGGATCAGCTTGATCGGAAACGTCACAGAGCCTCCAAAAATGCGGATCAGCTTGATCGGAAACGTCACAGAGCCTCCAAAAATGCCGCACTAGATGTAAACAATGGCAGGGAAGGACGAATTTTTCAATGACATTCATGAAGTACACAAGGTACTTGTTTTTTTTTCTTCCAAACTTACAACTTTTAATTTGGGAATAATTTTATTTAATTCTTAAATTTAAATAAAATAATTGTAAAACCATAACAGTAGCACCTAACGGTACCCAAGAAATTGTTGCTAACAAAATCAAAAGGTCATTATTTCCCTTTAAGGCGGCCGCACACCAGGCCATTCGGCGCGCGGAGGTCGCGATATCATTGGGACTTCCGCCGCGGAATATCGCAGCGGTACTGTCGAATATCGCTGGCTTCCCCATTGATTCGGCGACGCGTCACGCGACACATTGGGCGCGTAATCCAGGAGGTTCATTTAAAAAGTATGATTTTCTCATTGATCCTGAAAAAAACAATATTGCAGTTTGATTAAAAATGCAAAATTAAAACAATTAGTTTTTTGGTAATTGTATATTTAATCAATGTATCTAACCATCAATGCTACGATCAAATGTTATAAACCAGAGATTCTTGCTTGTAAACAAAATCCGTGCAGCACTGATCTCCAAATCACAAGTTGTATGGTTATTGGTTGGATATTGGTGTTGCATTTCAGTTGCTGGCTATTTTACCTCTATATTAGTCCTAAAATGAGTACTCGCATGAAGCGCTTCACGGCGCCGGGAGTCAGCCGGCTGCGCTTGCGGCTGGCGTCACTCCGGCTGCTGGTGCGGCTCGACCAGCAGGCCGATATCGAGGGCCACGGCGGAACCTCACGGAGTGCCGCGAGTGGGTGAGTGCGGTGCTCCGCAGGCGGCAGGACCTGGGGGAATTTAACAACATCGTTCAAGAGATGCGGCTAGGCGAGCCCCAGCGTCACCTCCAGTACTTCCAGCTCTCCAAACAAGGTTTCGAACTGCTCCTGTCGCGCATCGAGCATCGGATCAGCCGACCCGCTTCCGCATTCATCAGCGCAGAGGAGCGACTGGCCGTCGCCCTCCGGTACCTGGCCTCCGGCATGGAGTTCGCGGCCCTGGCTCCAACGTACCGCCTGGGAGAGTCGACGTGTCGCGCCATTGTGTACGACACCTGCCGCGCAATCGTCCAGGAGCTGGGGCCGGTGTACCTGCCAGCACCGACCACCGCCACCTGGACGGCCAGCGATGACGAGTACCGTGAACGCTGGGACCTCCCCAACTGCGTGAAGCACTCTATGGGAAGCACGTGCTGATGCAGGCACCAGCCAATTCGGGCTCTGCCTACTTCACGTACAAGAGGCAGTTTGCGATGGTGCTGATGGCGGCCGTGAACGCGGAGTACAAGTTCTTGTACGTGTCTGTGGGCAGTGCAGGGCGGGAGAGTGAAGGCGCGATCTTCCGGTCGCTCGACCTCGGCAGGCGGCTGGCAGACGGCAGCTTACACCTGCCCGATCCCAAGGCTCTGCCGGGAACGACGACTGTGCTGTGGGAACGACGAGTGGTTGAGAACACGTTCGGGATTCTCGCGCAGGTGTGGCGCCTGTACCGGCGTCCCCTGAACGTGCAGCAGCTGGTGATAGCGACGTGTATCCTGCACAACTTTCGGCGCAGCGGAGACGTGGAGGGGGTCTCCAGCTGGGAGGTGTCGGCGACGACAGGGCAGGGGGCTCGCTGACCTCCCGGGACCACTCGGGCCGAACAACTACCCGCAGAGCGCAGAGAGGATCCGGGAGGAGTTCATGCGCTACTTCATGACGACAGGGGCTGTGGAGTGACAGTGGCTGCAGCAGGCCCGACACTGACAAGAGAAGTATCAGACTATCGTGCTACTGCGGAGCCTGTGAGGTAGAAACTCGTTCGCTCAAACTTGACTCAGCGTTCAACTGCGTACAACTGCGGTGTGCTAAGCGGGTTTGCTGTGATCAGTACAGTATGTTCTGCATGCTATTGTTCGCCATCACGTGTTGTCGAGCGTGATACCGTTCTCAAACTTGACACTTTGCCATTCGAATATACGATGCAATCCTTGGTAACATCCACTACCAAATGTGTATTGCCAAATGCAGACACAGCAGACAGCATACAACAGACGCATCAGACCCAGCAGACATACAACAGACGCATTAGACCCAGCAGACACAGCAGACATACAACAGACGCATCAGACCCAGCAGACATGACCAACACAGCAGACACAGCAGACATACAACAGCCGCATCAGACCCAGCAGACATGACCAACACAGCAGACACAGCAGATATACAACAGACGCATCAGACCCAGCAGACATACAACAGACGCATCAGACCCAGCAGACATGACCAACACAGCAGACACAGCACAGACCCAGCAGACATGACCAACACAGCAGACATACAACAGACACAGCAGACATACAACAGACACAGCAGACATACAGCAGACATACAGCAGACACAGCAGACACAGCATACTTTTTCATCCGTAAATTATACGGCATATCTCTGCCTTAAGGAACCTATTCTCATCGGCCGATTTTGTCCGCAGCTCGCCGGCTATCGCGTTGCAGAACAACTGGTCGCAGTCTTCCACTCCCTTGTCTTTCAAACACTGCACCATCTCCCCATGAAGACAGGCAGGGGCAGCTGAAGCAGTAGCACCACTCACCCTCTGCCTGGCGCGCCGCGCTGCGGGTCCGGCTC
Organism: Chirona hameri; assembly: GCA_036785665.1. Classification (NCBI taxonomy): domain Eukaryota; kingdom Metazoa; phylum Arthropoda; class Thecostraca; order Balanomorpha; family Balanidae; genus Chirona; species Chirona hameri. The sequence goes on from JAXIVJ010005931.1 coordinate 12,688, forward strand.
CGTGCCTGGCCGTGGTTGTACACCCATTCGTGGCGAGCCCGTCGCCGACGCTGGATATAGTGCTTATGGCGGCAACGGAGCTGTTACAGTAGTTGCCGTGGAAGGCGGCGAGTCCTCGGCGACTTCAAACTACAGAAAATGGGAAGGGCCACCGTCAGTTGACACCACTGGACCCTGACATCAGATTGCTTGACAAGCTCTTGCATAAATCACGTTACAAATGCGCGCCACGCGCTGCGGGTCCGGCTCCGTGCCTGGCCGTGGTTATACACCCATTCGTGGCGAGCCTGTCGCCGACGCTGGATATAGTGCTAATGGCGGCAACGGAGCTGTTACAGTAGTTGCCGTGGAAGGCGGCGAGTCCTCGGCGACTTCAAACTACAGAAAATGGGAAGGGCCACCGTCAGTTATGACACCACTGGACCCTGACATCAGATTGTTTGACAAGCTCTTGCATAAATCACGTTACAAATTAGATCTTTGACTAAATTCCCACTCTGTTTACTTCACTGATCACGACGAACTGGTACTGGTCCTGTGGGGGCGGTACAGAGTATGTAAGACTGTCCACAGATGCGGTCGTTTTCATGAGTTCCAACTTCCAGAGATCGCATATCACTATCAAATCGTAACTATCATACAATCTTGACTCTCGACTACTATACCTAATCTAATCTTGGCTTGATATAACTAATCTAATCTTGGCTACAACATATAACGAATCTAATCTAGGCCTATATACATATCACCGCTTGGCGCTTCCTGCCTCTATCGCCGGCCTGCTCCCGCCCGCCGGCCGCGGCGGCGCCACCACCCGCAATCAGGGGCGGGTGCGGCTGCCTCTATCTACCCCCGCTCGCCGGCCTGCTCCCGCCCGCCGGCCGCGGCGGCGCCACCACCCGCACCCGCAACCTGGGCCCACAGGTCTGGGAGCGGCGACCTCACGCGCGACATTGTGGTCAGCGCCTGCTCCTCCACGGCGACTCGGATGGTGCGGTAGTGCAGGGGATGGAGGTGGACGCCGCTGACATCAAAGTCAATCGAGCTCAGCCGCGGGAAGTCCCGGGGCAGAGGCTCGATTGACCAGACGTCTACGGCGCCCTCCTCCACCTCCGGCACCAGCGCCCCACCGAACGCGCCGCGGAAGGCGACTCGGCGGCGCCAGCTGCCCGACGCCGACTTCTCCGCCTCCAGTAGCCGCTCGACGTCCAGAAAGACGCAGCGGGGGTGGAAGTCCCCCGCCACGACTCGCTGGGCGTCGGACAGCGCCCGAAAGGCGGCGAGGCCGGCGTCGGTCAGCTGGGCCCTGGGGATCACAGAGATCAGAATCACTGTAACCTCCGTGGCGCCGAACAACCCGAGACAGGTTTTTAAAAAAAACTCATTGTCGGCCACCGCCGTCGAGCGGGAGGGGGCGTCCTCCAAGACCGAGTGCGGTGCCACTGGGTCCGTGAGGCCGCCCCCCCCCCCCCCCCAGGCTTACCACGATGACGTGCGGCATGGGTTTCGCCGAGGTGGGGTAGAGGCGACGCCGCTCCACCACGTCCAACATCCCGCTCGCGCCACTCCCCCCGACAACCCGTGGACCACCTCTACAGCCACACCACCCATGGTGGGCTGGGCAGGAGGGCCTAGGGACAGCCGCTTGGCGTGACTGTCCCCTAGCGCTCGGACGCGAGGGGTCGGGGGTCGGCGTCGCCTCAGTCACTCCTCCCGCGGCCGCGCCGCCGCCGCGGCCACGTCGCGCCGCGCGCCGCCGGCGTAGGGGTGTGGGCGCCCGCGCCCACCTGCTGCTGTTGCCGGGCCCGGGCCCGGCAATGCCGGGAAGTCGGCCGTCCCAAAGGCATGGGCAGTACCGCGGCCGCGCCCGACTCCGCCGCCGCCACCACCGCGGCCGCCGCCACCACCGCCCCAAAACCCTGGGTCCGGCCACGCGTGAGTTTGTGAACCCCTGCGAGCCTGTGAACAATGCACGGATTACATTACATAGGCAGTTGTCGCAGAGACAACATCAGAATGTATCAAAATTTCACATTCCACACACGACTAGACGAGGACCAATCTGCACCCCGTAGGTTTATTCCCTGCTATATAATTTCCATATTTCAGCAGTAGCATAGTTGAGAGTCCCGACTCCCAACACAGCTACCCCCAGGTTGCGGTACGTGAAACCAGATGGAAGGTAGCTAGTGAGGACCGGTGCCACGCCGCTGTTAGTCACGTCAACACATCAGTGATCAGAACGGTTAAAGTTAACAACGCCCTTAGAAGCAAGCACCCGAGCCAATAACAGGACGTGCTATGGCTTATGGAATACTGAATACAAGCGGCGGGACACTGGTCAATCTCAACAACGCATGGTTGATGGTGATGTGCACAGTGAACTACTAACTAGTCATTTAATTGCCAGGGGTTTGACTAGGCCGTTTGCTGAATGCTGTGTCGTACAATAACACAATGTTTAATGATTCAAATATTGCTCACACTTTATTAAATGTAAAATGCTGCAACACAAAAGTACTTATAGGCCGTGAAGCCGGGTGCTCTTGCCTCTTAAGCAATTTAATTTTCCAATCAAATTAATAATACAAAAATCCAAAATAATAATTGCCACATCGAAGGGAACCCGACGCGTGTGGTGACACAACCATGCGTTGGCGCTACCGTAGCAACCCGCCCTAGCCCCTAAGCGTAAGCGCAATACGACATTCAAATAAAATGAAGAGTAAACATAAATCAAATGAAGAGAACCTACTAACTACCCAACACACATTACAGCACGACTTGGACGAAATTAATAAATATGGTCAGGAGTGGGCCATTACATTCAACGCTGCCAAAACCATCAACAAATATTTTCCCACAAAAGCCAACACCAACCACCAACACTTACATTTGGAGATGTCCCAATACCCATAAACGAAACACATAAGCACCTTGGCATGACTTTTTCAAAAGATCTCCGTTTCCATGAACATGTGAACGAAATATTAAATAAAGTCAATAAAACACTCGGTCCACTGTACGCTATTGCACAGCACCTTCCCCGACACGTTCTCGATCAAATATATAAAACATACATCAGACCGCACTTCGACTACTGTGACACCATCTACGACGGACATATCACAATTCAAGACTGGAGACACTGCAAAACAGAGCAGCTAGACTGGCGACTGGGACGCTCTTTAGAACATCATCCGACAAATTACGAATCGAGCTGGGATGGGACAAGCTGACCACGAGACAGACACATTCACCGCCTAACACTCTACCACAAATTAACTGCACCCGAACGTCACAACACACCCAGCTACATCACCGCCATCATGCCACATTCACGCGAACACGACACGAACAGGACACTTAAGAAACGCAAACCATTACACCCTAGTTCAAACTCGCACTACGTCACACCAGCGCTCCTTCTTCACTCACCGGAAACCAATGGAACCAATTACCAGAAGCCACGAAACAGCTCCCTTATCCCGACTTCAAAAAACAGATTACACAGCAGTTAGGTATACCCAAGCCCCCCTTATATTATTCACATGGAGCTAAAGCAAGCAACATTCTCCACACCAGATTGAGAACTGATATGTCCCAACTAAACGCCCACATGTTCATAATTCAGAAGTCAGACTCCCCGGTATGTCCCTGCGGGCACCCACAAGAAAACACAACACACTTTATCTTTTCATGCCCGATATACACTTGTCATAGAAACGAATTGATTAGCAACATATCCCAGAGTCTACACTACAACTTCACGCAGGAGTCCAGATCCATCCAATCACAAATCCTGTTGCACGGCACGAGTCTCAGTAGCGGCGGCGGCCGCGCGGTAGCCCGTCACTTCCAAAACTACTTGCAAAACTCTCAGATTCACTGGTGTTTATTAAATCGTAGTCCTGTGCAGGCTCTGGTGGGTCCGCTCCTCCGGCGGGGCGCGCGGTGTATGATCTGCTGCGCGCGATGACCGGTGATACGGCGGCGGTTGAGTTATTAGGTACCTGATGATATGTGTTAGAGTTGGCGCCTCGAGTCAAGCTCCCCAGCTTTTGCGCCAACTCTACCTTATGTATACCATATAAATATGTTATAAAACAATAAACATGTTGATGATGATGAGCCACCACAAGAGTGGCCCGGCGGCCGGCTTACGTTACCGTTTACTGTAGGTGAAAGTAATTATGCCGAAAATAGTGGTTGGTTTCACATTGGTTTCCCAAATCCAAATTTTTACCATTTCCGTCAGCCTCTTAATGGCAGGCATATCATATTGCATATTGGGCATCCTATAGGGCGACTCGGTGTATCCACCGAGTCTTGGCAAGTGGCTCGCAGCAGCATTTGTTTGTGCATCATATGTGACGTGGCGGCTGAGCTCATAAACTCCGAAGCACACCAGGTCCGCTACAAATATGTCTGCCCAGGCACCAGTTCCAGTCGCAACCCAGCTCTCATGTGTTCACTGTTCACCGTCCTCTGTCTGGACTGAGCTATTTCAGCTTGCGTGGAAATCGTTAGGTACCCGCCCCTCGCAACGTCGACCGGGACCCGGAAGGCGACGGTCTGCCGCTGAAGCCAGCGGTGACAAGGGGCCTCGCCAAAGGTACGCTTTTTTCCTGCTTTCCCCTACTGGTACTCGCAGACCATGACGGGCAGTGACGTTGGGAATTGCATTATTGCTTAGCCCATTTGCGTGGTTAAAGTTGGCCTGTCAATAAGATGCAGCACTATGACACATTTAAATTTGTTCAATTACAAGAAATATGCAGGGACATGCATCAAAGGCCAGCAACGGATCAAACTACTTCAAGAACACAAAGAGCAGAACAGAACAGTGTCAATCTTCTGGAGTGGTGCAAAACGAAACTCACCCTTACTCGTGTGCCCTGCTATCGATTGAAGCAAGGAAGGGCAATAGCAGGCACTATGAAGCGATCACCTTTCATTGCATGCTTTCAGTCGCCAACCACTTCCAAAAGAATCACAAGCTGTGCCCATAATCAAATCAGTAGACAAGTATGATTACGAAGTGCTATGAATTGTCTGAACACGATTTCGTTTTGCCGTATGTTATTGGCGTCAGATATCCGCATAATATGCGCATCAATATGTATGTGTGTTGTATTTAATACAATAAATAGTTACGTATGTGACAGTGCAACAATGGTTTAAGGCGATTTACAGGGGTTATTCGACACATCCAGTAATCATGAAATAAAAAAATATTAATTAAATTAATAATAATAATGCGGATATCTATCTGGCATATGGTAAGAACAAATACCAAAGTTTTGATATTTTTTGGCACTGAAAATCAAAAACAGTTTTAACCACACTATTCCCACACCAACGTATACTCCGATATTCACACTGTCTGCTAAAATTATATAGCCTTATCAATATCTCAGCCATAAAATCACACAAAACCGGAGCACTTACGAAACACGTCCGACTCCTCCGGAAACCACAAGAACCCACGAAGCAAACAACCCACAATCCGCATTGTGGCACTCACGAAGCAAGTTATTTTTATCTGCCCGAGAAAACTCTAATGATTTCATATCTTCATATTTGACAACATGAAGATAAACTCGAATCTTGAGTTGCATCTTTGAATCCTACATGGTGCAAAGATAAAAATATATTTGCAGCATGTTTAAGATGAACCTCAAATATGACAATATATAATATCATGCACTAGTGTATTCACCAAGGCTTTGTATCGCTCATTCGAGAAAACTAATGATTTCATATCTTCATATTTGACAACATGAAGATAAACTCAAATCTCGAGCTGCATCTTTGCAGCTCTTTGCATCTTTGCATTAACTGCATCTTTGCATGGTGCAGATACGAATATATTTGCAGCATAGATGTTAAAGATGAACCTCAAATATGAAAATATATAATATCATGCACTAGTATATTGACCAAGGCTGTTGTGGCTGTTGGCGTAATCCACAATCCGTAACGTAGAGGACGCCACTTTGGATTGCTTCTCATTTTTGTTTACCCAGATAGAGACCAAAACTGGCGCAAAGCTTCGCCGAAGCAGTCGGGGGGGGGGGGGGAAATAAACTGGGGTCGCTGACACCACACTACACTACACACAGATGCACTAGGCGGAACCAGGGCTGTCTCGGCTCGGCGTGTCCAACCTACTTCGCAGAGCGTGCGTGCTGTCGCACATGTCGCGCTGCGCGATGTCCCGCTGCCTCCGCCGCTTTCTTCTCGTTCATCCAGTGGATGCAGAGCCACAGCCTAGTACTGACGTACTTGCTCACCACCCGCTAGTCCAAGACCGGCCACCTGGCGGGGATTCGCGTACGAAGGTGCGACTTTATCCCCGGACCGGCCCAATATCGAGGTCCCATTTCCTCCCGGAACACTTGTTCTAGGCCCTGCACCGTCCGGAACCATGTCACTGGGAACAGTCGGGCTCCACCGGCTGAGGGCACACGTCCACGCAGAGGGTACTTCCTTGAGTGTTTCTGGTGCCGCCTCTTGCCATCTAGTCCCCAAGCTTGGGTCAAAGTCCCGACACTTCGCCGCCACGTACCCTGCCACGACCGCGAGAGATTCGTCTGTCGGTGGCATGGGAGTCGAGACCAGGCACGCTCGTTCGGGTTCCGGCAGATCCGGCGGGGGAGGCTGCGACGTTACCTCTTCAAAGACGATCTCGAGGTCTTCTGCACCCCAGCTCAGCTCCTGGTCGCCCTGCAGATCGGGGCAATCCAGATTGGCCATGGCTTCGTTGGAAACGAATTCTGGTCGGATGGTGGGAGGCTGCGAGCTTGATGCTGCTCCGTCCTGGGGCGCCACCACGTCCACTGGGCGCCGGACAGTGGTCAGCGCGGAGGTGGGTGGATTCAGGTGGAGGCTTCCCCATCGGTCCGGCCGTCAGGAACTGTGCCCTTCCGTGACGCTCGGGTCGCTCCATCTGGACAGGCAGTGACGGCCGTCTGCCGCTGGCTGCGATGATCGGCTGTGGAGCCAACATCGGGATGCGCAGCCGGGTCTGGGCCTCTATTGCGTTGGGATGCGTGTTCGCCCCGCTCATGGCACGCAGCTGCGAGAAGCAGTTTTCCACCAGAACCTGGTTCACCCCTGCCGACTTCACGTAGGTGACGTCGAGTCGCCGGACGTCGGACAGGAGACCTGGCAGGGACCGGCAGTTTCTCAGGATGCCCTGCTGGAACGGAAGCTTCCTGCCAGCAGCCCGCTGCCGCTTCCGAACTAGAGCGTGCTCGTCACTGTGGTGCGGCCGCGGCGGGAGGTTGGTGGTGCCGCGCATCAGCGCCTCCATGCTGGCAAGAGCACGGCACTGCTGGCGCTCAACGTCTGACTGTACGCCAAATGCGCATTGCTCCAGCTTGACGTTCGACTTGGTGCGGCTGTTGCAGACGTCGAACCCGCGGTCACAGGTACGGACAGCGAGCGCCTCACTGGCTCGGTGAGGTAGGTAGAGTTCTGCCGCTGCCGCTACGTGCTCGGAGAGCAGTTGGGCTGCACGCCGCACCCGCTGGCTGGTCTGACCTCGACCCTGGAAACAACCCATTAAAGGGAGTGTGCCTACTCACATCGCTTATTTGGGGTTATTGACACTGGTCTATATGGAACATAATTTTCTGAATTGACCCATGACTTCGTTTCTCCAGATTCGCCCTAGTTGCTCAAGGCCATAGAGACTAGGTAGACCCGTCCGGTAGGCAGCGAAATGCGTGATGTCACGGGCACGTGACGTCACACGCTCCCCATTCAAATAGTGTTAAATCGGCCTACTTTCGCATCCTACCATTTGCATACCTTAGGTGCCAGAGGGATCAAATGAGCACTAAATGATAGATTGAAATGTCCTCTACCGCTCGCTTTTGGGACATTTTCTCCTAAATTGCAAGGGCTCAGTCCTGGGCCCATTGCTTTTTATAATATTTGTGAATGCAATTGAGAACAGTATAGACAGCAAAGTCTTGAAATTTGCAGACGATCTAAAAGTTGTCAGGATTATTAGAGGAAAACATGATCAGGATGTTTTTCAATCAGATCTGGACAAGCTAGTTGAGTGGTCTGAAGCATGGCAGATGAAATTCAATTTGAGTAAAAGTAAGATTATGCACGCTGGACGGGTTAGCAGTAAACATAGGTATGAAATGGGTGGGCAGAAAATGGAGCAGATTGAAAAGGAAAGAGATTTAGGTGTCGTGGTAAACAATAGACTATCAGCGTCGGACCAGGTTGTAGAAGCTAGGAAAAAGGCACTTAGAATGCTAGGGGCCATTAACAGAAATGTTTCCTACAAGAGTGAAAAGGTAATAACAAAACTGTATTGTGCATACGTTAGACCACATTTGGAGTATTGTGTACAAGCCTGGTCTCCAACATATGAGAATGATTGCTGGTTGTTAGAAAGAGTTCAAAAAAGGGCAACAAAAATGGTTAATTGTCTTGGTAGTTTACCTTATGAAGATAGATTAAATAAATTGGGTATGTTTTCACTTAGATATAGAAGGCTAAGAGGAGATCTAATTGAAGTCTTCAAATTTGTAAATAGTCAGCATTCTGGATATTTAAAGGGTATGTTTGAGTTCAATAGGGAAAATCGAGGTAGAGGTCATCAGCATAAACTCATTATGAAACAAAGTAGGACTAGGCTACGACAGTCATTTTTCAGTAGAAGGGTTGTAGGACATTGGAATATGCTACCAGGGGATGTCGCTGATGCAGTGACACTTGCTTCCTTCAAAATTAGATTAGATAAATACTTTACAGAGAAGGGATTAGTTCATAAATACTCGTGGGATTAGCCTTCTTTTATGCAGGTAGAGTAAGGTGATTTGAAGGGGCGAGACTGGTGGAGGGGGGGGGGGGGGGGGTGCAACCTCGGATGGGCCCAAGAGGCTCTTTGTTGCACTTTTCTTTTATGTCTTTTATGTCTTTAAAGCGAGGCATGCAACCGAGCGAGGCCCATATAAGGCAATGTTTGGATTTTGGCCACGGGGAACTGTCGGATGCTGTTTTTGGTTGAAGTGCGAATTTTGTAATATTTCACCTGGTTGTTGATCAAGTAAGGTGACTTGAGGATACTTTGTAGTATCTATCAGGTGAAAGTATTTTTACATCTGGATTACACTTGTTTCACCTACAATTATGTTGAAGATCGTTGAGTGACGAATGCGCCACCGTAAATAAACATGGCGGCCGCGCCGGTCGAAGGCGTAACTCTTTTGGTAGAGCGAGAAGTGCCACGAGACGGTCTACGAAAGGAAATACACTTCTCCCGATTCGGCCACCCCATTGGTGGAAATCGAGCTGGAAAGTGACGCCATGGGACAGGGTGGACACGTTACGGAGATAGCCATGACACCCCCCGGCTAGTTGCTGATATATTCCAAAGACTCTTGATTATCAAGAGTCTTTGGTTGATATCAGGGCGAACTTGCTGGGAGAAAAAAGTTATCGGGTAGACTACAGAGGGCTTCCGCTACTAGAAGCACTGCAACTATCGATTAAACTGCTAGCATATTGTTAGCGCCGGCGAATAGCAATTCAACCAAACCGCTCGTGCACGCTGATAGCAGCAGCCGAACAGAAACTGGACGGCCATCATGTTTTTCGATGATGGCCGTTTCGATGATGGCCGATGGCCATTTTTGTAAAGAAGATGCCAATTTAGAGCTACGAAACTTCCACATAATAAAGTTCACAGTGGCAAGAACGTGCTGCGCAAAACTTTTCTTTCTATCTTGCATGTGACCGTAATTGTATTGTCTTATGTGCGCCGTTTTACATAGCATCACCATAGTGGCGATCGTTTTATAGATATTGAAACAAAAAATAAGCAAAAAACAATATAAGTGAAAATTCAACTAAACTTTAAAACAAACTGAACAAACTGAAAATTTCCAGATGTGAATTTCATCATATACAACAATCAAACCAATAGCTACTTACCGTATGAAAAATATTTTTGACATTCCAAAACAGTAGGCCACTCCCTTTAATGTAATATCTGTATTTGTGTTGATATCAATGTTTTATCGATGTATCAATGTAGAGCGTCAAAGCGTACCTACTAGAGAACACTGTCGAGGCTTGATCAATGATCAGTACTCTGAATTGAATATCGCAATGGATTTGGTGACATTTCATACAGGGACACGAACGTGTGTGTGGGGAAGATTAAAGGTTCAAGACTCAAGTCGTGAACAGGGTGAGCTTATCATCAAACTCAGAAGCGAACTGCTAACCCGAATATGACATTTACAAAAACGGCGCTATATGCTACGTTAACAGTGTATACATCCAGGGCATACTAACAATTAGTTATGTTTCTTTTGTGACAAATGTTGAAGATCGTCCGTAGGCGGTATATGCTTAGCAGGGACGATTTGCTAATGACTTCACAAGGCTGATGCAGGAACTTACAATGTTACATAATAGTAATAGTAATGTTACAAGAGTACCTATTGAATTCAGACAGATTGACATTGACAGATCAAGATAAGCCGACACTATTAGGCGAAGCATACTTACGTCAATGTGATGTGGGTTTTACTTTTTTAAATGGCCAAAATCAAATTTTTCGAAGATGTAAAAAACTCTGGAACGACAGATCCCTATAACATAAAGGGGATCACTGTAGTGACACAAACGTGACAGTCACCCACTCAATACACCCTTCCACTCGTCATCCAGGACATTGTACTAATTAGCTGGTATCTCCTGGATGGTGGTACCCACACCAAATGAAGAGCACGTGCCCCCCCCCCCCTCCCCTCCCCCCCCACCATGCTTAGCTATGTTGGTCAGTATATCTCACTATGTCCCAATGATCTGGAGTCATCCTAGATGTAATCACACAATGCACGTGCCCGTGCGCACCCCTCCACCCATAGCTATGTCGCACCATGCAGAGGTTGACCGTTCACCCAATTTATATTTGTTTTCGAAAGGCAGCTCTCGGAAACGGATTAATGCCGAGCCCTGAAAGAAGCGCCGTTTAAATGTGCACGTGCATAATGCATATTAACTGGGATAACTAGGACCAGGGGGGGCGGCTCACTCCGGCACCTTCAGCATTACGCGGGAGGGTCCTATCCAATACCAACCTCTGATTGGTCGTGACGTCAACGGTACATGACTTTCGCTAGCCGGCATGCTCAGCGTGCAAAATCTCATTGGGATCCCCCTTTTAACTCGAAAACTAAAAAGGCTAGAGAGAGGCAGAGAACAGCGTTCACAAGCTCTCTACAAGGCCATCCGAAGTTACTTCGTGTATTTTTTGGCTCAGGTCAATATTGAGATCATCAGTGGTCATCAAAGGTCACATTTTCCAAGTAAACGACTTTGCTCTAGAAACCCCCAAATATCTCGGGAACTATAAGAGCTAGTCACAAACGGAAAAAAAACATCGAAAGCTCATGACAATTCAAATCGCAGTTGTAATAAAATTGAAGCTCAGGTCAATAGCTTAGGCCCCAAAGGTCACGAGGACATTTTTTCCGAAAGTTGTCATAAATAACTTTGTATTGGTTAAGACATATAGCAGTAATTTAATACCATCGTGTTTGTCTCATAAAGGCGCTTCGAAACAATATATTAATGGTGACCGGGTTAGGTCAATTTTAAAATTTGACCTCAGGTCAAGGTCATTTGGTGACCCAGGTAAGTCATGTTGCATATGGGGCGACGCGACTCGACGAGACAAACACAGTGGTGTCATGTGCACGTCTCTATATTTATTCTATCAAGAGTTATTGGCACAAAGGTACTGGTGACGTGAGATGACCTCAGCCGACCTTGCAGAGGTCACTGAGCGACAATTGCACCTGGTGACCTGGGTCATCAATAATGAGCTCAGAGGTGATAAAGCCTCGAGTCTGACACCGACAAAGAGCCAGGCTAACGCACTTCCATTTTTCGCGCTCTTATGACAAATTACTCTAAAAATAAAGTTTTTCTTATGCCTCGGGTGACTAACATCATTGATAAAAATCGGCACTCTGGCACATTTTGTAAACATACAACACATTTTGTCAACACAACACATTGTGTCAACACATTTTGTGATCGTTACAATCAGTACTACACTACTAGCGCTACAAACTACTAACACACACTAGCGGATCCAGGGGGAGGGTAGCGGCCCCCCCCCTAAAAAAAAACGCCTGAAATCGGCAATTTTTTTTGACATTTTCTGATATAGAAGACAATCTAAGCAACTTTTACTAAGGAAAGTTTGTTTTAAATCAACTATCAATGCATACTACATAAGCAAGCGATATCCGATGAGTTTTCTGAATTGTGTGACAATTTTTGGAATTTGCCCCCCCCCCCCTCCGCAAACCACCGTTCTGGATTCGCCAAAGGCTATACATGAAGATGGTGGTGTCTGAATAATTAAACTCCAGAACCATGTGACATTGCATGATCTACCGATGTTTGTTGTACCTATTGTTACAAGGATGCAAGAATATGTTTGGAATTGGATGCAAGAATATGTTTCCACATTCAAAGATGAAATCACTTGCCACTAGCGGATCCACATTCTTCTTTAGCGGATCCACTTTGTTTTCTGATCCACACATTTTCTGATATAGAAGGCAATCTAAGCAAATTTTACTAAGGGAAATTTGTTTAAAATCAGCTAACAATGCATAAGCAAGCGAAATCCGATGAGTTTTCAAAATTGTGATAATTTTTGGAATTTGCCCTCAAACCACCCCCAACCACCGTTCTGGATACGCCAATATCACTTGCTGCTTTCCTGGGTGCTGCAAATTGGTTTTGGACAATTGATGTTTTGCCTATATGATGTAATGGAATCAAGGCATCATTAAATATTCCACAAATAATATAGAAAACACCATTATTATTTTTTGCTCTGGACAAATGAGAGCAATGCTAGCATTACCTTCTAGGATCTTGGATCCATAGGACCTGGATGCCCAGGATCTTGACACGTCTGGACCAATGAGATGTATAGAGACGCGTAGCTGCTATGGTACACACTAAGACCTGGCTTATCTTCTGCTCTACCATATGATTGTCAGCGAATTAAGAAACAATAAATGCATTTAAGCTGCATTACTGAGCGCTTCAAAATGATAAATTGATGCATTGGCTCACCATATCTATTGGCTGATTTTAAGAAAAATAAATTTTTAGCTCTTTGCGGAGGAAAATGGATTTTTGTTTAAAATCAGCCAATATAAAGGACAGGGGTGAGCCAATGCATCAATATGTCATTTTGAAGCTCTCAGTAATATGGTTTGAATGCATTTATTGTTGTTTCTTAATTTGCAGTCAAGCGTACGCTAGAGGGGAAGATAAGCCGGACCATGATGTGTACGATAGCAACTCCACTGCAGGCCCTGTACCTACTAAGACTGCCATTGTCTTTTTTGAAAGTACATTTACATGAAACAGGAGCACCTGGCAAGTACAACCAAAATGCTGGCAAATGTCACAAAAGGGCAGCAATTAATTACAATTTACATAAATTGCATAACCGCAGATACCTACTTGGTGGTGCCGTGGTGGTATTCTTGTCGCTGGCGCAACCCAGTGGTCGCAAATGGCATGCTTCCTAGACGGAGACAGTTTCTTTTCATACTCCACGCCATGGTGGCCAAATTAAAATATTTAGGGGAATGGAAGGATGACAAAATTGTTTGTTTTATCAAAAATGATAGGACGAAGGAGGTCTCCGGGTCTTAAAACATGAAAATAGGGTAAGAATGTCCATGTTTTGAGCTGGACACCTCCCATTCCATGATATCACATCTGGCAACATGCCATAATTTTGTCATCCCCCTCCCCTCCCCCAACTCACTGAATTTGGCCACTATGCTCCACCCACTTCAAAATACTATTAGGCTTACACCGACACTTTCCGACAGCCTTCTTAAGAGTTTTCACGTCAACTAAGGCCTTGGTCAACACCTGCAAACGCAAGGCCCTATAAGAGAGGTAGAGTCATTCCGGGGATTTTACCGGCTCAACCGCTCAACATTAGCGTAACGTCTCTGGTCCGACTCTGCTGTCGCCGCACGCGACTCGGAGCGGTGCGGATATTTCGAACGGGATACGGATAGTTGCGCCGAAAGTACGGACCTATTTAAAGGGATTATACGGGGTTTTCCCAGAATAATTGAGTTACATAGTAAAACGTACTTTAAAGGTGGTAGAAGTCCCACGGTAGCCACATTTTTCTGGAAATGACCTCTTCTGCACGTAAGGACATTCCAAAGTGCGCGGTGATGCCACCGCGTATTTTCTGCAGGACCGGCTGAGGCAGAGCCAGTCATCTCTTTTATGCTAATAAAAACACCTCACGTATGGCATACTTCCGGTAAAATAAGCAATATTTGAAAGAAAAAAATAAACTTGTTTTGTTCCAACGACAGTAGCAGTTACCTAGTTTTCCCATAAAATTATACATTTTTCATGAATTTTCATGCCAAAAAATTAATACGCCACCACCAAATTCTCAACGCTAAAGGCCAGAGAAAAGAAAACCACAAAAACACAAAACCTCGACAAACAGTGTGTAGTAATACAAAGTCCCGTCAGTTTTGAATTGCATAATAATTTTGTGAGCCAGTGTAGGACTTGCAGATAATTCAAAACTCTAAAATTGATCTCAAGATAAAAGTGGGAAAAACGCCCAAGTTTTAACGCTGATAATTTCTGAAATAATGGACTAAATGAACATTGAGGTCCCTGTTATGTCTTAAACGTGTTTAAAGCTCATACAACTGCAAAAGAGCGCATTTACTTTCAGGACGGAAACCCGTATAATCCCTTTGAGATTACGTTTACCGCGGATAATTATCCCTCCCTTAATTCATGATGAGGGGCGAGACGGCCATACGCTGCTCCGGTCTGGCTGAGGTGTAATATACGCTGCCCCGGCCCCGGTGTAATGTTGCAAATGTCATTGTTCATTTTTTTTTAATGTTCAAGATATGCTTTAAACAAAATTTAAAAAAATCTAAATATTTCAAAACCATAGACTTGCAACCTAACTTACTTATCTAACAGGACGACTTAAAATTGCCGCTCGTCAACACGTCACACAACAACAAAAACAGCAAAACGCTCGAAAGCGCAGCTGCGGTGACGGGGCCGGCCACGACTGGACCAGAGCACCAGTGACGTCATATCTAATGCTGAGCCGCTCGGCATACATGGGGAATCCCTGGGATGACACCCCTGTGCAAACATACTTGAATCGCGTCGTTACTGGCACAAACAGCGCCATAATTGTCGTCTCACCTGCACTGACATCAATATAATACCTGGACAACCAACTCGCGCGCCGCATACGCCGGACGGCCCGTTACCACACTGTGTGGTGGCGTCAGCCGTCCTGAGGGGCAAAAGGTCGCGGGTGCCATAGGGACCAATGTATAAATGGCAAATCTGAACGGCGCCCTGACTGGGCTACGCTTGGAAAAAGTGGTGCAAAGTAGCATCATATTATTCGTTGGAGATTCTAAATTTAGCCCAAACGAATTATAAGGTTCCACCTGGTCATGGAATTTCTGGAGAGCAGATGAGATGATCAGTTACCATGACCTTATTTGGGCTGTAAAAAAAACACATTATACCGTTCACTTTCCGTTGCAAATGCGATATAAGCTTAATATACTTCATATACTAAGCTTAGATCGCATTTGCAACAGAAAGTGAACGGTATAACGTGGTTGTTACACCCCAAATAAGGTCATGGTAACCGATTATTTCAGCTGCTCTCCAGAAATTCCATGACCAGGTGGAACCTTGTAATTCGTTTTGGCTCAATCTAGAATCTCCAGCGAATAATATGATGCTACTTTGAATCACTTTTTCCAAGCGTAGCCCAGTCAGGGCGCCATTCAAATTTGCCATTTATACATTGGTCCCTAAGGGCTGCCGCGATGTTTTGCCCCCCCCCCCCCCCACACCAGGCTAGTGAGTTAGTGGTGGCGCCACCACACAGTGTGGGAACGGCCGGACGGCGCAAGATGGCTGTCTAGTTTTTTTTTTTTTTAACTTCCCCGGACCGGCCTATAGCCATTTTCCGGGGGGGGGGGGGGAACTACTTCTGGCAATTTGCCAGGAAAAGAGTTACGTTAACCGGTTTATGTGACCCGGAGCTTGCTAGGGAGTAGGGTATCTATTTTACGTTAATGAAGTGTTCAAAGTAAATATAATATATAACCTTACGTTAAGTATTTCGTTCAAGGCCAAAAATAAGTAAAACACGAGACACACGTACATACACATTTTATTACATACACTCGCGAACACACATACACTTGTACACAATGTCAGTGTTGATGGAGCCTGGGTGCCATCATTGCAGTAACGGGAGACTGTTGCCAGTCTCCCTGGCTCCGGCGCCCCGGCGAGACCTGGTTGTGGGATGTATTTAGCTGGGAGAAAAGTCCTGAATAATAAAAAAAACAGCGTCTAACGCAAGGGGAAAAAACCTGCGCGGAGAGCCAAAATTGCGCTAGGCCAAAAACCCCTGTTATATTTGCTTAAGTAGTCGTGTTTGGTAGAGAAAATCGAAGTTCGGGATAATTATCACCTAACAGTGTTTGGAGATTTAATGTGATGCTATTTTGTTGCGTGTAATTAATAATGTTCTGACGTTTGACGTTGTGTACTGGGCAAGTAATTAGTAAATGTTCAATTGTGTAGCGCGGATAACCTGGACAATGTTGGCAATTTGGTGGCGGAAGATTGGCTATAATATGATAATGCGTAATTTTTGTGTGACCAAGGCGAAGACGTGCTAATACTATTTCTTTTTCTCTACAATTCTGGTGACTAGATATAAAATGTTGGACTTTCGGCTTGATCGGATGAAGATGAAAATGCGGAGCAGCATCCCACTCGCGCTGGCGCAATATGCTAAGTTGAGAGTTTATATAATTTAAAACGTCACATACAGGACTTGGAATATGGTTTTCTGAAGGTAATTCTAGGCTCAATTTCGCTAATTTGTCGGCTTCCTCGTTTCCCGGGATACCAGCGTGTCCTGGGATCCAGAGGAATTTGATACTGCTGCTTAAATGCTTAATTATCTGTCTAATTTGAAATACTATCGGATTTCTACAGTCACTAATCGAGGAAATGGCTGAGAGCGAGGCAGCCGAGTCTGTGCAAATGACTACTTCTTTAGATTTTTCCTTTTTAACATATATTAATGCTATTAAAATTGATGATAGTTCCGCAGTATATACGCTATTTGTGTCTGGGAGTCTGAAGTTACTGTTGACCGTGTTTGAAAAATATGCACCGCCAGTTCGGCCGTCGCGCCGTGAACCGTCGGTGTATATGTATGTGTATGTGTTGTGTTGTGCTTTGTGTTCGTGGAAGAGAGTGTGTGTCTCTGCCGCCGTGACTGTGTTTTTGTTGTGTGTGAAGAGGCGGTGTGTGTCTGGTGTTGTGTCGAGCCAGTGAGGTGTGAGTGGTGATGTTGGCATTGTGTTGATGTGTGGGATGTTGAATAGTGTGAGTGTTTGTCTGATTCTGTGACTGATAAGTGGGTGTCGTTTTTGTAGTAGTGTTTGTCGTCTTGTGGGTGCGGGGTGGGTTAAGATGTGGAATGTTGGGCGTGTGGGGTGTGAACTTGCTCTGGCGTAGAATCTAAGTAGTGTGTATTTGCGTCGGCGGCAGAGTGTGGGTATGTTTGTGTCGATGTGTAAGTTTGTGGTGTTGGTGGTGCGACAGGCCCCTGTCACGATCCGCAAGGCAGTGTTCTGGACGGTTTGCAATTTTTCAATTTTTTTGGAACATATATCATCAAATAAGAATGCGTTATAGTCCAGGATTGGTCGTATCAGGGAAGTATATAACTTGAGAAGAGTGGAGCGGTCTGCGCCCCACTCTCTTCCAGTTAACGACTTCATAATATTTATTCGTCGCGTACATCTCTGTACTAAATCATTGAAATGTGGGATGAACGAAAGACGAGTGTCGAGCGTTACTCCCAGATATTTGAATGATTTGACAAAAGGGATAATTTGATTGTTATATTTTAATGGAATGTAAGGTTCCACATATACAGATTTTTTCGAGAAAATCAAGGATGCAGATTTACTTGGAGAAACTTCCAGACCCCATTGGTCGCACCATACCTTTATATCAATGAGGATTAGTTGTAGAATTTTGCTGGCTTGATCAACACTGGGGTGGGAGAGCCACACCACCAGGTCATCCGCGTACATTGAAAATTTAAGACCTTTGTCGATCTTGTTAATATTACTGAAAATGTCGTTAATCATGGTTAAAAATAGAGTTGGGGAGAGAACCGATCCCTGTGGGACACCGTGGTCCTGATTTTGATTTGGAGAATATGTGTTACCGCACATTACATTAAAAGTTCTATTTTCTAAAAAGTGTATTATAAACTTGGCAAGTCTACCTCGAATTCCGGCCTTATGGACCTTTACTAGAAGTGCAGTCTCATTGACTCTGTCAAACGCAGCTCTCAAATCGAGGAAGAGGGCAACTGTGACCTCCTCTCGAAAGCCGCGCTGGACAGAGTCGTTAATACCAACTAAATTGTCCGCAGTGGATCGACCGGGTCGAAAACCACTTTGGTATGGGGAAAGTAAGTTGCTTGATTCAATGTATGTCCTAATACGTCCATTAACCATGCGTTCGAATAGTTTACATGCACAACTTGTTAGAGGAATAGGGCGATAGCTAGCGGGAGAAGATTTAGGTTTGCTAGGTTTAAGTATAGGAATTAGCGTACTACTATGCCAAGATTCAGGGAAAGTGCCATCATACCACATGGTATTGAAGGCTGCTAGTAAGTTAGTGAGACCAGTCTCCGTCAAGTTTTTAAAGAAGGAGTAGTCAATTTGATCTGGCCCTACGGAAGTTTTACCACATTTACTAGTAGCGTATGTTAACTCTGAGTTGGTGAAAAGAGAGTTATAGATTTCTACGTTGTCAGAGTCAAAGTTAAGAGATTTAAATTTATCGTTAAGTTGGTTAGTAAAAGTTGGTGTACATTGTTGTGTTGATGATATGTTAGCGTAGTGTTGGGCAAATTGTGTTGCCACCTCTAGGGGGACCGTGTAAGATGTGTTGTTGATGTGTAAGTGTGGGATTTTGTATGCCGGTGGTCTTTTATTTGAAAATGATCTAATTAATGTCCAAATTTTTGAAAGGGAGGTAAATCGATTAAAGGTAGATGAGAATTCCTGCCAAGATTCTTTTTTTGCTTTGTTAATGATTGTTTTGCCAGAGAGCGGGCCATCCGTACTTCGTTTTCGTTATCAGCGGTAATACATGCTTGAATTTTTTAAATACTCTTTTCCGGAGGGCGACAGCTCTCTGGCATTCTGTGTTCCACCACGGGGCAGTACGCTGTCGCGGGTGGTGTTGTGTGTGTGTGTGTGTGTGTGTGTGTGTGTGTGTGTGTGTGTGTGTGTGTGTGTGTGTGTGTGTGTGTGTGTGTGTGTGGAATGTGCTGATGTGCTGATGCGAGAATAGTGTTTAAAAATGTGTTAATGTCGGTCTGGGAGTGTGCGGGGTGACTAGTGTCAATGTGTTTTTGAAAGGAGGACCAGTCTGCTTTGCGAAGGTTCCATCTAGGCAGGGAGTAAAAATTTGTTTGCCCTGAAGGGGCTTGCAATTCTAAGTGAATTGGAAAATGATCGCTAAAAAGAGGATCAGATTGCACATTAAATGTGAAAAGTGTCGCGATGCGTGGTGTGGTGAAGGCGAGGTCAATGGCGCTGTAAGTCACCTCGCCTCCTGAGTGGTGTACGTGTGTGTTTGATTGATCGTTAAGGAAGACCAAATTATGCCGGTCCAGTAGGTCCAGCATAATTTGGCCGCGGCGAGAGTCCAGAAGGCAGCCCCAAGCCCGACTATGCGCGTTGAAATCGCCCATAATCAGACATGGGGTGTTAATATTTTTAATAAGCTGAGAAAAAGAATCAATGTCTATGTCCTCATTTGGACGGAAATAAATAGAGATTAAAGTAATTTCTAGCTGAGCGAATTTAATATTGACGCCGACTGCGTCTAGGGTTGTTTTAAGATCAATTTGGTGATGCAAAAGATTGTTTGAAATGAGTAAGGCCGAGCCGCCTCGACGCGGCTTTGTGTTTACGTTATGTGTATATAGACTGAAACCGGGGATTTTAAAGGTATAGCTAATAAAGTCGGCGTCAATAAAATGGGTTTCCTGAACGGCGGCTGCTAACGGATTGTTATTTAATATATGTTAGAATTGCCCCCAGTGGGACACCAGAGATCTAGTGTTCCACTGGAGGACAAATTCCGTGTGTGGGGAAGCCATATTTAAAGTTTACGGTCCAGAGCGCGCCTCACTGCGGCCCTGGTGTGGCGGTGTCTGTGGTTGAGATGGGGATGGTTGAGGGATCCGTGTTTTGAGTGTCAGGATGGGAGTCCCCAGCTGCCCGGCTCCGGGCGGCGTGTCGGCGCTACTATTCGCCGACATGTCGTCATAGCTGTAGGACAGCTCAGAGCCGGCCCCGGGGCTGGCTGGCGAGGGGGGGCTGTTAGGAGGGTTGGAGGACTGGCTGCAAGTGCTGCCGGGGGACGATGGTGGCTCTGTGCGCGGAGCAGCCAGACCCGTCTCCGGGAATGACAGCGCACTCGCAGCACTCACATCGCAGCGCAGCGATGGCGGTGGCGCGTCAGAGTTAGTTAGCGCGTGCCTTGGTGGCGGTGGCGCATCTGACGTAGTCGGCGCGCACGGCGGTGGCGGTGGCGCATCAGGTGGGTCACGTGGTTCGGTGCCGCGCTCCGACTGGGACTCTACGTCCTGAGCCGGGGTCCCGGGGGCGGTGGGTCGTCCCCGAGACTTTGGCAGCGCTTCGGGGCACGTCGGTTGGGTGGGAGGCGGTGGAGAGTTCCCCGTCGCGTCCCGAGAGGTGGTGGGGCTGGTTCTGCCCTCTGGGCCTGCGGTCGGACTTCCGGTCTGGGGACCGTGTCGGCGCTGACCTCGAGAGGGGGGAGGCGACCTCGCAGCGAGGACCTCGGCGTAGGTGGCGGCTGGCCAACTAGCCTGGGGCTGTGCCACAGCTCTGTCCTTGACAGGAGCCTCGGCCGCCCGCTTGCGCTCTTCCATGTTTGCCAGCTGGTCTTGCCAGGCTGGGCAATCACGGCACCAAGCAGGGTGTCTTCCCGCACAGTTGGAGCAGCGTGCTTCTGTTCCAGTGGGGCACTCAGATGTCGGATGCCTGTCGGCACAGTTGAGGCACTTGGGCTCTCGGGCGTGGCAGGTGTGCTCGGTGTGACCGAAGCGGCCACACCGGTAGCACTGCCGGGGGTTGGGCACCCAGGGTTTCAATTTTAGGACCTCATAACCCGCCACGATGGAGGGCGGGCAGATGAGGCCGCGAAACCTGAGTTTGAGGAGCGGGCTCAGTTTCCCATTTTGTTGGGGACGGAACCTCGTCACCTCAGTGACTCCTTGGGACTGGAGCTCGTACAGGAGCTCCTCCTCGCCCAGCATCATCAGGATAGCAGACGATGCTGCATATCCTGATGATATGCAGCATATCCAGCATCATAGGGGCGTAGCAGAGCGCCTGAACGGTGTTCATGCGGTCTGCAGCCTTCGTCGCAATCGGTAGGTCCAAGAAGGTGGTTTGACCGAGCAGGGTCAGAGCCTGCGATCGGTCCTTGACCTTGACCAGTAGAGCGCCCGATGGGATGGACCGGGCGAACTCTACGTCTCCGATCAGGTGGGATAGGGCCCGCCTGATTCGGAAGGGGCTGAGCCCCCGAACGAGTTTCCACTCGTGAGCAACTCACGAGTGGAAACTGTGAGTGGAAACTGTGAACAGCAGCACGAAGCTGCTGCCCTCGGGGATGTCGGATGGTTCGACAGGTGGCTGGTTGGGCTCACGGTCGGGAGGGTGGGTGCGCGGGTCTCGGGGACGAGCCCCAGCGGTGGCCATGGTGGGAGAGGAGCAGGAGGGTGTGAGACGGTCGCGCAACTAAAAAACGCTGCGGCGCCGGCACGTTGTGGGTGAGTGGTGTGGTTGTGTGGTGTGGATGTGTGGGTTGCCTTAAGGGCTGAGTGCGACTGGAGCAGCTGAAGGCCGTGATGGGTGCATTATTAGTGTTAAAAAACGGTGGTTAAAATTGGCGGACCGCGTGGAGCGCGGTCGGAAATGTGACGTTTTGGCGGGAAACTGAAGGTCAAGTGTTTTGGCGGGAGACTGAAGGTCAAGTGAGGAGGAGGAGGACGATTAAACCGTAGAAGTGTAAGAAAGATAAGATTTAGAGTAGGGTAGGAGAGAGTTGGTGAAAAGAGGTCTCAGACTGGCTTAGTTGGACCAACCTGCCACCCCTCCAGGTCGTTTGTGGACCGTTCGGGCCAAGCAGGCTGGGTATACACCGTTAGGTATCCGCCAGTGGACTAGTTTAGGAAAGAGATAGATAAAAGCAGAATGAAAAACAGTGAGGCAAGGCGCAAATCAAGTGAGTGAGGGGGTTAGGGCTAGGGGGAGGCGGGGTGGAGGGATGGGCGTTGCGAAGTTCGCACTGCCGGGATCTGTGATCAGGGGGAAGGGAGGGCGGTGGGTTCAACTACTCCGCTCTTATAAGAGCGGAGCAGTGGGGAGTGGAGGGTTGGGAGGAAAGTTACGTTAAAAGAGTTAATTATCACGAATTCCAAAGGAACCTTTCGCGATGCTGTCTAGGTATTATGATGTCAGTACTCACCTGACTCACGCGTTAGTGGTGGCGCCACCACACAGTGTGGGAACGGCCGGACGGCGCAAGATGGCTGTCTAGGTATTATATTGATGCCAGTGCTCACCTGACTCACCGACATGACAGCGACGCGGATGAGGCTAGTCATGGGGCAGCCGCGATGTCGCCGTGTTTTCTTCAGCTGTAAATCTTGGCTTGTGGAACGCTGCCACTAAATCAAAACACACTATTTTTGACAGTGTATGCATGATGTTTTACGCTGATATTCTAATGCTGATCCAAATTGAAGATGACTGAGATCCTGTCATGTGTTTGCGCCCTGAGATGCGTAGTTATCTTCAGCAGCATTTTGCTAACTCACGGTACGGCGGTACACAATCAACTGACACCGACGTGCGTTGGCGCGTCGGAACATTTTTTCACCTCTGCATCGTCTACGGATATTTGTTGTACCTATTGTTACAAGGATGCAATAATAATGTTTCCACATTCATCCATGATGAGATCACTTGCTCCTTCCACGGGTGCTGCAAAATAGTTTTGGACAATTGATGTTTTGCGTATTTGAAGTAGGTAATAGAATCAAAGCATCATTCAATATTCCACAAATAGGATGGAAAACACCATTATTATTTTTGGTTCTGGTCATATGTATGAGAGCAATAATTTTATCCAACATGATTTTACATTAACACAGAATTTCTGCCAGTATTGAATATTCGCCTATAATAAAAGTCTAGTGGGCGCTAGGGAGCCCCAAGCCCACCTGAGCCCGGGTCGCGCCCACCAAGCGCGCGTAGGGCGCAACTTTTTGTATGTGGCGCCCCCCTCTCCCCCTGACCGAAATATTGGATCCGCGCCTGTACTTTGTCACGAGAAGGAATAACAATGCCAAACAAATACAATATATTTGATGATGTTAATGTCTCCCTAGGCAATTCATTGCGATACAATTCACATTTTCCACGCCGGGTAATGGGATCAAAGATACACTTATCATCATTTCGAACGGCGGTCGGCCGTACCTAATCGTTGAACTTTGCACAGATATAACATCAAATGTTAGTCTGCTTGCATTTTTTAGCGGCATCCCGCAGAGCGGTTGATTTGTGACATATTACATTTAAAAGTTTTGCAATCGACCGGTAAACAAAGAAACTAAGCGCGATCTAAGCTTCACGCACGCGCGCACTAATGTTGTGTACGGCGGCCGGCCGGCCGCGTCCCCCGCCTTCACGTCACAGCCACCCCGGGGTCGCGGCTACTAAATTAGTGTTTGTCACCACTTTTTCGGCCGGAGTGTTCCACCTGGTTTATACAGCCTTGGTTCAGCCCCTGGGATATTGACATGTCTGGACCAATGGGATGTACTAAGACTGCTATTATCTTCATTTGAAAGTGCATTTATATGAAACAGGAGCACCTGGCAAGTACAGCCAAGATGCTGGGAATTGTCACAAATACAATTAATTACATAAATTGCATAACTACGAATATCTAGGGTAAAAGTCCAATATTCAAACACGTCCTACTCCGAATCTCAGACTGCTGATGGCTAAACGATGCCCCGGTCCGGCTGAGGGGGAAGGGGAGAAACGGCCATACGCTGCCCCGGTCTGGCAGAGGAGTGAGACGGCATACGCCGCCCCGGTCTGGCTGAGGAGCGAGACGGCCATACGCTGCCCCGGTCTGACTGAGGGGTGAGACGACTAAACGCTGCCCCGGTCCGGCTGAGGGGGGGGGGGGGGGGGGGGGGGGGGGGGGGGGGGGGGGGCGGCCATACGCTGCCCCGGTCTGGCTGAGGGGCGATAAATAACGTTTTTGGGGCTTAAAGGGAATAGGTCACCTTGAAAAATGTCTTAAAAGTTGGCTATACGGGGTACATTGAGCTGAAAATCACGAATATGACATTTGTTTGGACGATAGATGGATATCCGTTGAGAAATGGACATGTTTCTTTTTCCCCTTCATGGCCATAACAAACTTCAGGACAATGTATGACGTCATGCATATGGTAGCTTGAATATGGAAGCGATTGCATACAATAACGGCGTACTTGTAACCAAAATATGACGCGTTACCGGAGACGATAGTGGCGACGTCAATACAACATAAAACAACAAAACAAAACGTTTTAAGGCGGCCGCACACTAGGCCATTCGGCGAGCGGAGGTCGCGATATCGCTGCGACTTTCCGCGCATCTTTAGCGACTTTCCGCCTTCGCGTCAGCCGAAACGTCAAAAATCGCGGACGAATGTCGTCGGCCGGCCATCTGCGGACCGGCGGAAAAAAAGGTGATTCGAACGAGCTTTTTTCCGCGACTGAACGCCGCGGAACCGCGGACAACAAAATTGATCAAGCTAACAGTGGCGAATATATGCAAGACAGAGGTACAAATTGTGCACAGCATGCTCTTGCCGCTGTGAAATTTATTATGTAAAAGTTTCGTGGTTCTAAACTTACATCTTAGTCGAAAAATGGCAATCATTAAGTTACCTTGACACAGGCTGTAGGCACAGGTTGCGACATGCTGTAGGTCGTCGGGGCGGAATCTCGCGAGCAGACAGCGCCGAATCCGCCGGAACAAGGACGATATTCCGCCGTATCGCCGCGATTTTCCGAGGCGGAATGTCGCAGTATATCGCGCGCCGAATGGCCTAGTGTGCGGCCGCCTTTATGCTCTACAACAGTTTGCTCTGAACTATTTATTCGCATTTGTAGGTACATACTGGATAACTAGATGTCTCATATACCACACAACACAATTTTGTATCTTCAACTCTGCCTGGACCAGTTACCAGTTATCCTAAAGTGAAGCAATGTTTTGTGAGTCTGACAGTATGAGTGGATAGGATGAGGTTGCCTGATCAGGCTGTAGCAGTCTGTCAAGGCCTAGCTGTACATGGTTTCCTTTTTATTATTATCATGTGAAGCATACTAATAATGTACTCAGGAATCAGCTATGCCTATGTGTCCTTCCTTGTCCCCATACCCGGTTCTTTCACTAAAATGGCCCTTACACAGTTTACATTAAATGTGTACCCATCACAACAGCTTATACAATACATGCCGTAAAACACCAGAGCTTTAGTGTGTTGATATCATTAATACTGAGCAGTGGTGGAACTTTATCAAATCGATTGGGGGGGGGGGGGGGGGGGCTCAACGGCCAAATTTTAATTACTATGTAAAAATAATATATTACCAATAATTCAACCACTGACAAAGCCAGCATTACAAGACGAATCTTACAAGCAGGTACGGTACATTATGGCTACGTATACATACGAATGATGAGTGTGTATCAAATAATCAGTTTCTATCCGGTATTTTTGGGGTTTCAAGATTTCATCTTTCTATCATGGCATTCAATGAACATAATAAGACACGCAATAACGTACCACTTCATTATATTTTTCCGCACTAAGTAATCAGAAAATCGGTTGCAGCGGCTGGAGACTTCGGGATTTGACTTGGATGATTTGTGCTATTCAATCACTCGTGTTTCGAAGCAAACACTGACCAGTCCGCCGCTGACCCCTGCTGCTGACACACTGCTGACAGCACCAACAGCAGCACCCGACTTGCTGTTTTTTCCCCGGGCCGGCCTATAGCCATTTTCCGGGGGGGGGGGGGGGAATTACCTCTGGCAATTTGCCAGGCAAATAATTACGTTAACCGGTTTATGTGGACCCGGAGCAAACTAGGGAGTAGGGTAGCTATTTTACGTTAGTTTATTGTTCAAAGTAAATCAAATATATAATATTACGTTAAGTATTTCGTTCAAGGTCACGTTATTACGTTAAGTATTTCGTTCAAGGTCAAAAATAAGTAAAACACGAGACACACATACATACATATTTTATTACATACTCTCAATACACTTGAACAGTGTCAGTGTTGATCGAGCCGGGGGTGCCATCATTGCAACAACGGGAGACTGTTGCCAGTCTCCCTGGCTCCGGCGCCTCTGCGAGACCTGGTTGTGGGGTGTATTTAGCGGGGAGAAAAGTCCTGAATAATACAAAACCCAGCGTCCAAGGCAAAGGGGAAAACACCTGCGCGGAGGGCCAAAAATGCGCTAGGCCAAAACAAAACTGTTATATTTGATTAACTAAACGTGTTTGGTAGAGAAAATCAAAGAGGAGACCTATCAATTCAGGGTAATTATCACCTAACAGCGTTTTAAGATTTAATGTGATGCGATTTTGTTGTGTGTAATTAATAATGTTCTGGCGTTTATCGTTGTGTACTAGGCAAGTAATTAGTAAGTGCTTAATTGTGTAGCGCGTATAACCTGGGCAATGTTGGCAATTTGGTGGCGGGAGATTCTCCATAATATAATAATGAGTAATTTTTGTATGACCGAGGCGGAGGCGCGCTAATATCACCTCCTTTTCTCTGCAATTCTGGTGACTAGATATAAAATGTTGGACTTTTGGCTTGATCGAATAAATATGAAAATGCGGAGCAGCGTCCCACTCGCGCTGGCGCAATATGCTAAGTTGAGAATTTATATAATTTAAAACGTCTGATACAGGGCTTGGAAGATGGTTTTCTGAAGGTAATTCTAGGCTCAATTTCGCTAGTCTGTCGGCTTCCTCGTTTCCCGGGATACCGGCGTGTCCTGGGATCCAGAGGAATTTAATACTGCTGTTTTTACTGTTTAAATACTTGATTAGCTGTCTAATTTTAAATACTATCGGGTTTCTACAGTCACTAATCGAGGAAATGGCAGAGAGCGAGGCGGACGAGTCTGCAAATGACTACTTCCTTAAGTTTTTCTTTTCTGACATATATTAATGCTAATAAAATGGATGACAATTCCGCTGTGTATACGCTATTTATGTCCGGAAGTCTAAAGTTGTTGCTAGCTGTGTTTGTGAAGTATGCACCACCGGTTCGGCCGTCACCTCGAGAGCCGTCTGTGTATATGTATGTGTATGTGTTGCGTTGTGCTTTGTGTTCGTGGAAGAGTGTGTGTGTCTCTGCCGCCGTGACTGTGTTTTTGTTGTGTGTGAAGAGGCGGTGTGTGTCTGGTGTTGTGTCGAGCCAGTGAGGTGTGAGTGGTGGCGTTGGCATTGTGTTGATGTGTGGAATGTTGAATAGTGCGAGTGTTTGTCTGATTCTGTGACTGATGAGTGGGTGTCGTTTTTGTAGTGTTTGTCGTCTTGTGGGTGCGGGTTGGTTTAAGATGCGGAATGTTGGGCGTGTGGGGTGTGAACTTGCTCTGGCGTAGTATCTGAGTAGTGTGTATTTGCGTCGGCGGCAGAGTGTGGGGATGTTTGTGTCGATGTGTAAGTTTTGGTGTTGGTGGTGCGACAGGCCCCAGTCACGATCCGCAAGGCAGTGTTCTGGACAGTTTGCAGTTTTTTGATTTGTTTAGAACATATATCGTCAAATAAGAATGCGTTATAGTCCAGGATTGGACGTATTAGGGAAGTATATAGCTGGAGGAGAGTGGAACGATCTGCGCCCCACTCTCGTCCAGCCAATGACTTCATAATATGAATTCGTCGCGTACATCTCTGCACTAAATCATTAAAGTGTGGAATGAACAAGAGACGAGTGTCTAACGTTATTCCCAGGTACTTAAATGATTTGACGAAAGGGATATTTTGATTGTTATATTTTAATGGAATGTAGGGTTCCACATATGCAGTTTTTTTTTTCTCGAAGAAATGAGGGATGCCGATTTACTTGGTGAAATTTCCAGACCCCATAGGTCGCACCATACCTTTATATCAATAAGTACTAGTTGTACAATTTTACTGGCTTGATCGACGCTGGAGTGGGAAAACCACACCGCTAGATCATCAGCATACATTGCAAATTGGAGACCTTTGTCGATCGTATTAATATTACTGAAAATGTCGTTAATCATTATTAAAAATAGGGTTGGGGAGAGGACCGATCCCTGTGGGACACCGTGGTCCTGATTTTGATTTGGAGAATATGTGTTGCCGCACCTTACATTAAAAGTTCTGTTGTCTAAAAAGTTTTTGATAAATTTGGCGAGTCTTCCTCGGATTCCGGCCTTATGGACCTTTACTAAAAGTGCGGTCTTATTGACTCTGTCAAACGCAGCTCTCGAATCAAGGAAGAGGGCAAATGTGACCTCTCTTCCTCGAAAGCCGCGCTGGACCGAGTCGATAAGACCAACCAAATTGTCCGCAGTGGATCGACCAGGTCGAAAACCGCTTTGGTGTGGGGAAAGTAAATTGTTTGATTCAATGTGTCCTGATACGTCCGTTAACCATGCGTTCGAATAGTTTACATGCACAACTAGCTAGGGAAATAGGGCGATAGCTAGCGGGAGAAGATTTAGGTTTGCGAGGTTTAAGTATAGGAATTAGCGTGCTACTATGCCAAGATTCAGGGAAACTACCATCAAACCACATGGTATTGAAGGCTGCTAGCAAGTTAGTGAGACCAGTCTCCGTCAAGTTTATGAAGAAGGAGTAGTCAATTTTATCTGGCCCTACAGAAGTTTTACCACATTTACCAATAGCGTATGTTAACTCTGAGTTAGTGAAAAGAGGTATAGATTTCTACGTTGTCAGAGTCTAAAGTTAAGAGATTAAATTGATTGTTAAGCTGGTTAGTGAAAGTTGGTGTACATAGTTGTTTTGATGATATGTTAGCGTAGTGTTGAGCAAATTGTGTTGCCACCTCTAGGGGAAGCGTGTAAGATGTGTTGTGTAATTGTAAGTGTGGGATTTTGTATGACGGTGGTCTTTTATTTGAAAATGATTTAATTAATGTCCACATTTTTGAAAGGGAGGTAAATCGATTAAAGGTAGATGATAATTCCTGCCAAGATTCTTTTTTTGCTTGTCAAATATTTTTTAGCCAGAGAGCGGGTCCTCCGTACTTCGTGTTCGTTTTCTGCAGTTATACAAGCTTGAAATTTCCGAAATGCTCTTTTCCGGAGGGCAACAGCTCTCTGACATGCTGTGTTCTACCACGGGGCAGTGCGCTGCCTCGGGTGGTGTTGTGTGTGTGTGTGCGTGTGTGTGGAATGTGTTGGTGAGCTGATGCGATAATAGTGTTTAAAAATGTGCTAATGTCGGTCTGGGAATCTGCGGGATGATTAGTGTCAATGTGTTTTTGAAAGGAGGACCAGTCTGCTTTGCGAAGGTTCCATCTAGGCAGGGAGTACAAATTTGTCTGTCCTGAAGGGACTTGTAGTTCTAAGTGAATTGGGAAATTATCGCTAAAAAGAGAGTCAGATTGTGCGTTAAATGTAAAAAGTGTCGCGATACGTGGTGTGACGAAGGCGAGATCAATGGCGCTGTAAGTCACCTCGCCTCCTGAGTGGTGTATGTGTGTGGGTGACTGATCATTAAGGAAGACCAAATTATGCCGGTCCAGTAAGTCCAGCATAATTTGGCCTCTGCGGGTGTTCCGGCGGCATCCCCATGTCCGACTATGCGCGTTGAAATCGCCCATTATCAGACACGGGGTGTTAATATTTGTAATAAGCTGGGAAAAAGAATCAATGTCTATGTCCTCAGTCGGACGAAAATAAATAGAGATTAAAGTAAGTTCTAGCTGAGCGATTTTAATATTAACGCCGACTGCGTCTAAGGTTGTTTGAAGGTCGATTTGGTGATGCAAAAGTTGGTTTGAAATAAGCAAAGCCGAGCCGCCTCGGCGCGGTGATGCGTTTACGTTATTTGTATAAAGGCTATTGCCCGATATTTTGAAAGCGTAGTTATTAAAGTCGGCGTCAATAAAGTGAGTTTCCTGAACGGCGGCTACTAACGGATTATTATTTAAGATATAATGTTTGAATTGCCCCCAATGGGATATTGAAGATCTAACATTCCATTGGAGGACACATTCTGATTGGTTGTTAATCATCGGGAGTTACTTTCCAGACCACGCCTCGCGGTCGCCCGTGTACGCCTGCGGCGGGAGCGGGGGCGGCTCAACCTGTCTGTAGGGAGCTGGGCGGAAGGGCTGGAAGCATGAGTCCCTTTCCTCTGAGAGCAGGGGAGGGGGAGAGGGGCGGGAGGGCGGGGAGCGGGAGGGGCGAGGCTGGGTATGGGGGGGGGGGGGGGGGCTGGTCACGCGGCGGGTGACTGCGCGGATTAGGGAGGTGTCCGACTCGCCTGCGGACGAGTCGTCGGAGTCTTCCTCTGGGGACGAGGCCGTGGTCTGGGGACCTGAGTCCCGGGACCCGGCTGGGGACTCCGCCAGAGGTTCGGCGAGGGTGGGCGTGGGTGCCACTGGGGCACGGCCAGAGTCCGTGGGGGACTCGGCTTGGGAGGGGCAAGACTCTGTTGGGTCTGCCTTTGGCGGCCGCTCGCGGGGGCGCTCTGGCTGAGCAGCCGGCGGCGCCGGTGGGGAGGACCCGCGTGTGGTCCGACGGGGAGAGGGCGTGGTTCGGGTGGGCGTTGGCAGCAGCGGCCATACGCTGGGAGCCAGCGCTGGGATGGGAGGTGGCGCGATAGGGGTCGCCCGTCGGGCCTTGGTCTCCTCGACCACAGCATGTCGGGCCGGGCAGTCCCGGGACCACGCGGCG
This sequence comes from Chirona hameri, assembly GCA_036785665.1. Lineage (NCBI taxonomy): Eukaryota > Metazoa > Arthropoda > Thecostraca > Balanomorpha > Balanidae > Chirona > Chirona hameri. The sequence goes on from JAXIVJ010005931.1 coordinate 43,938, forward strand.
TGGGGTCCGCCGCACGACACGCAGCGCATCGCTGCGGTGTCGTCACCGTCGCAGTGGGCCGTCTCGTGAGACGCGGCGCACTTCCCACGGGTGGGGAAACGGGCGTGGCAGGTCCGCTGGTGGTGTCCGAAGCGCCAGCAGAACCGGCACTGCTGGGGCCCTGGGGTCCACTCCTTTACTGCGGCTCTGATGTAGCCGCAGTAGATCTGGTCAGTCAGGTCAAGTCCCCGGAACCGGAGCCTGACCATCGGATTAGGTCCCGGCTTCTGGGACTTTATCCGCACGACCTCTGTGACCCCTTGGGTCACGAGCTCCTGGAGGAGCACGGCCTCGGGTCAGGCCGCTCACCTCGGGGCAGTAGATGAACCCCTGGCAGGAGTTCATCCTGTCAGGGGCAGTCACCTCACAGGCCACGTCAAGAAACGACGTGAGGCCTGTCATTCGCTCTGTCTGCTGGTCAGACAGTGTCTGGACCAGCAGACCGCCGTTGCGGATGGTCTTGGCGAAGGCCACCTCTCCCCAGAGGGTGACCAGCCGTCGGCGGATCGCGAAGGGGTTCGCGTAGCGGAAGCTAACCCCGTCCTGCCTCTGGATGAGGAGGAGAGCCGGTCCGTCGGGTGGAGAGGTGTCCGGCGGGAGCCAGACACCGGGGCGGTCAGGGCGGGGCTCCTGATGGGAGCCGGGTGATCGGGGGCGCGCGCCGGTGCGGGAGGGAGAAGACCTCTGAGGGGGGTCGGGAGGGGCGGGGGTCCGGGGGGTAGCCATCGTGGCTCAGAGGATCAGAGGATAGGAGCTAACTGATTCCTTTAACTTGCCGCACACGACAGAGCGTGTTGGCAACTGCAAATTAAACTACAAAAAGTGGAGGGGACCTACTCCGTGGAGGAGGCCTATTGCCAATACAAAAATGTATCTAAAGAGTCTACCTACTTAAAAATAGCTAAGGTCTACCTATATAAGGGTCTAACAACCCTGCCACACGCACGTGGTCAGGGTTCCGCACCCGGAAGCGGTGAAGGGCTGGCGAAGGCTGGCTGGTTGGCGTCCAAGGTCCGATATCGAAGAAAGGATGACTTGCTGGCACACTCACTGACTGGGCCGCTGCGGTTGCAGGAAGAGGTTCTTTCTCTGCGGCGTTCTGTCGATGAACTCCGATAGCAGCTCCTCGCGGTCCAGTTCCACTACATCTTCCGCGTACGCCGCGCAGATCGCCTTGTGGTTCAGTCTCTCTTGGGTAAGCGTGGTTCGCAGCCACGTCTTCACCCGGCGGAGGAGACTGAAACTCCGCTCAGCAGTGCAGCTGGTAGCCGGTGCTGTCATGATGAGCTGCAGCAGCCTCACACACTGGCAGGATGCGATTCAGCCCCAGGGTCGCGTCACTCGGAGCCGCCTTCACGTCGTGGAGAGACCTCAGTGGCATCTTGTTTGCCGTGCAGATGTCCTGCAGCATGGCGATGTGGAGCTGCACGATGTCGCGATTCAGGCCGTAGAAGGCGGCGGTTTTGGCCACCATGGCAGCGTCCCCAGTGAGCAGGGTGCGCTCGGCGTTCGCCAGCACGCTGTCTCCGGCGCTGTAGCGCGAGTCGAGGTCAGCGCATAGACGGTCGACCGCTTCCAGGTACAGCCGGCGGTACAAGTCCTTAGCTGAGGCTGGCTGGTGGGGAGCGGCGCCTCCATCCAGTCTGCGCGGAGGTCGGACTTTCCGCGGCAGCTTCGGCTCGTCCACGTCCAGCTCGACTCGCCTGCCCTCCACTCTCCCAGAAGGAGTCGAAACGCTCCCGCTGGCCTCCCACAATAGTTCGGAGGTTATTGACCAGCGAGAGGTTCGCCGACACCGTTTGCTGCGTCCCCTGCATCGTCTTGACCACCGGCTGTATCATGCGGAGGAGGTGGAGACCGAGACACAGTCCAAACAGGAAGTCAAAACTCTCCATCTGGCGCGAGAAGCCACTGGCAGTGGCGGACACTTCCGGGCGTGTCTCAGAGCTGTCCGCCATGACCTCTAGACTGCCGCGCAATGCGCTGTAGTTCTCCAGCACTGACTGCAGGCACCCTTCCCGACAAGTCCACCTCGTAGGGCAGAGCGGTCGCAGTGCGGTGTTGGATCCCGAGTCACGCAGATGGATGAGGCGCTTTGGTGAGTCGCGGTAGAATTTAACCAGCGCGTTCACCTCCTGGATGGCGTCACGAAGCTGCCGAACGCCGCAGAGCGTGTCCTGCACAACCAGGTTGATCCGGTGCGCTGTACAGTGGACGAAGATGGCTCTCGGCTCGATTTCCCTCATTCGGGTCTGCACTCCTGTGAAGCATTAATGAAACACATTAACCAATTGCCATATAATCTGCCGCATCGATTATGTACTGTCCCGTGCTTTGTGGTTCATTTAAGACATTTTAGTTTTAGATACAATTTTTTTAAGCATTGTAAATGCATTCTTGACTGCTGAAAAATGCTTTTGAAAAATAAGCATCATAATTGTGCCTTTTCATTTTAATCAAGTTTATGTATTACCATATTAAAAAGGGAAAATAAATAGACTTCTGTATTGTGAGTGAATACAATTTCAAACACACAATGAAGAACAAACATTGATAATGACAGAAGCTGTCAGGAAGGGACGTACAATCTTTTGAAAACAACAATTTTATTTTACACATGTTTATTTTTATTGTGGGAATTTGAATGGTGATTATAATTAGTATTTTTAAAGAGGTGGGTAGCAATTTTCGATCATGACTAGAATTACTAGACTTTATCGCATAACAGGCTCAGTACCACTATTTTTTTCTTCAGTATATCAGCCCACAAATGACGTTATCACTAGGTGCACACAGCGTTACTAACCTGTGAAGCAGCCGACATGTTGGCAGCTCCGTCGAAGCATTGGCCTCGCAGGTTCGATGGATCCAGATCCCACCGCCGCAGAGTATCCAAGATGATCGCCGTGATGGTCTCTGCTGTTGTGTCTGGAGCGGCGTACAGTCCGGCGAACAGCTCGTGAGCGGCCAGGTTCTCGTCGACAAAACGGAAGCAAGTCGCCACCTGCTCCACGCCCGCCATGTCCGCCGTCTCGTCCACAATGACGGCGAACGGACCTGCCGCCTTCACCTCCATCGCCAGCTTCCGTTGGATTTTGGTTGACATCAGCTGGTGGATCTCTTGCTGGATCTGGTGCGATAGAAAGGCGTGCTCGCCCTTACCCTTCTCCAGCCAGCTGCTTAGGGCGTTGTTGTGTAACGCCACCATACCCAGCATCCTGCGAAAGTTTCCAGTCGCTTCCTCCCTTCGGCGAAACGCGAGCCCTTGTGCGGCGAGATGTGCCACCACGTCGATAATAGCCGCAAGAGCCCTCGTATTCTGCACCCGCTCACTTTCCTTCCCGGCGAGAGTCAGCTCAAGCGTTGAGTTGTCTTTCTTCCGGGTCTTCAGATCGATGACAGCAAGCATGTGACTTTCACTGGTAGCATGCTTCTTGAATTTCTCTAGAGCATTCTTCCAGTTTCCTCCGAAGCCTGCCGTAACGAATACGTCACTCTTTTTACTTGCTCTCAGAAGCCCCTTCTCGCTCGCTTCGCAGCAGAGGTCACGGCGCACTCGCTTCTCAGCGGCATCATACTTGATCCATGGATATCTTTCTTGCCACTTCTTTTGGAAGCTTCTGTTTATTCTTGAAGGTGTTGCACTGGATGACGCACTAGTCGGAGTCGTATCGAGCTGAGTTGGTGCGGATGAAGAACCGAAAGAAGTAGATGGCGCCACAGGAGGAAAAGGGTCCTTATAGGTGGCAGGTTGATCTGTAATGGGACATATAATGGACAAAAATGAATAGGATTAAGGATATCATATGGAGCCGATGATTTACAGGATTTTATTATAAATTAATACGTGTAATTGAATTCGTCGTTTTGGTTTAAATGTTTGTCATCTATTTGAACATTTTCACATACACTTAAAACTTCCATTGTTAGAAATGAGTACGATAGATAATGATTACGTTTATGCTCTCGATGATGTTGTCAGCCCCCCCCCCCTTGTCTTCACCCCCCCAACTTGGACGAAGAAGTGGGTCAAATCCGGGGAGAAATCTGTATTTGTGTGGATTTTGATGGTACTTTAAGTGATTTTCCCCCCTTAGCCCCCCCCCACTCAAACTTTTATGGAGAAGCTAAACCCCCTGACTGTAAGACCAGTGTTTTACAGTTGTGCTTACCGGCACTGTGAGGCTGGGACGACGGCTCCTGGGATGTGGGCGATGCTGCAGGAGAGGATGTTGACGGCTCCTGGGACGTGGATGGGCCAGGACTACAAAGACACAAAGACAATGATGAATAATTATTCACGAAATGCGTAGTATTGTAAAAAAAAATCACATCTGTCAGGTGACCAGGTCAGACATTTGAAAAACTTTGAAACACTGTTGAGGGTACAGGGCAAAGCGTCATAAGTCATCAAAACGTCATATCCATCCTTCGCGTTTGACATAGGAACGGTGTATCTGGTGAAAATTGGCTAAATGTATCAATTTCCTATGCATTTATGTCCATTTTAATTTCCACATGAACCTTTAATGGAGAGGTCACGAAATTGACCTGACCTTGATTATTAGGTCACCAATATACAAATCCGAATTGTGGGCACTTATAACCTGATACAATCATGTGGGGGCTCACCAAAGCCCGAGGGGGATCACCAAATCCCGAGGGGGCCCACTAAAGCCCGAGGGGGCCCGCCAAAGCCCAAGGGGCCCACTTCGCTACGTGGCGGCTTCCTTGACTAAACCCTGAACCCAACACTGCATCTGCACGTGATGAAAAGGTGCTGTTCTTACCGTTTTGAGACTAAAAAACTGTCGAGCTTCCTCTGTCGCTTCATTTTCTTTGCATCGCGCGCCAAACACCTTAAAGGGATTATACGGGTTTCCGCCCTGAAAGGAAATGCACTCTTCTGCAGTTGTATGAACTTGAAACACGTTTAAGACATATACCAGGGACTTCAATCCTCATTTAGTCCATTATTTCAGCAATTATCAGCGTTAAAACGTCGACGTTTTTCGAGACTTGTATCAGATAACGAGTACTTGATCGGCATTACTGTCCACCACTTTTTCATCTTAGAATCTGCATGAAATTCGATGGTGCAGTAATGTGCGCGGCTGAGACAAAATAGCGGTTACGAACTCGGAAGCAAGCTGCCGTACTTTGAGTTGTCAGACACCTTATACGGTATATATCGCCTTGCCTTATACCAAGAATACTAGACCAAACCTTATACGGCCTTGATCGGACACACGACTGGCGACGTGCGGCGACCTCGGTTCAGCAGCAAATTTGACGTAAAGTAAGGATTTTGCTACTTGAGCCCAAAGGCTGTGTGGAGTAACCCCTCAGTAAACAAACGTGCATTATCAGACCCAGGGTAGGTACCTATAACCTAGCTCTGTAGGTACTTGCACTAGGATTACTGACTGCCCAAGTTTGCAACGGCTGTATTCGCATAAGCCACAGGTCACAATTCGTTTCTTTCAATTTTATTATCTTAGGCATAAATAGTTTATATAGTTCTATTGTCAGTATGGCACCAAAGTTCTCAAGATATAGGGACGCTTCCATGATCGCTTCAATGTTATTGATAATTGAAGCATGATATGTCATTTGTCATCATTGGAACCTACCTTACCCTGAAACATTACAATTCTTCTCAGACTCATAACACTAGCAGAAAAAGCTATACTGTTTCCTTTCTTACATTACTGTTTTCTTCAAATTAGGTACATGATTGGTTTTGGCCGATATGCATTGCATTAGACACCCAGTTAATTCATATGGGTGTCTTCTGCATTTTTTTGGGCTTACCATCTCACATCTTCATCATGTGAAACTACTTTGTCTTGTTGGCTTATTTCCATTATATTACATGTAACCTTGTGAACTATTTTGTCCACATTTCCCAACCATCACAATGCACAACCAGTCAAACCTACTAGAAGCACTTGAACAGTGGACTGATATAATTTATGAAGGTCAGGGGTTGGATATTGTGTTCCTTGACTACCAAAAAGCATTTGATAGTGTACCACATAGAAGACTACAAAAAAAACTGAGCGGCTACAGGAGTAAGGGCAAAATACTCAGCTGGCTGAAAGCCTTCTTGTCGGAGCGCTGTCAACAAGTGACTGTGGGTGGTGGAAGTTCCGAGTGGGGTATGGTGACCAGTGGAGTCCCACAAGATCAGTCTTGGGACCTGTCCTTTTCTTGATCTATGTCAATGAATTGCCGACAATGGTGAAAAGTCATGTTTGCAGATGATACCAAAATGTACAGATGATTCGCTAACCCACACAATGCCAAACTGTTACAAAAGGATTTAACTACTTTGGAGAAGTGGTCTGAAGAGTTGCTCCTCAAGTTTGATCATCTGAAGTATCAGATAATGCATTGTGGAGCAACAAACAGTAAAGCAAAATATGTCGTGAAAGAAAAAAAACAGTTTACAAAGAACACATAAAGTAACTACAGTAGAAAAAGACATTGGAGTGTATGTAACAGACAACCTCAAGCCAATAACACACTGCAAGAGGGCAGGTAGCAAAGCAATATCAGCACTTCAAAGACTGAGGATGACATTTGATAGACTGGATATGAAAAACTTCAAGATTGTATATACCACATATGTTAGGCCACATCTGGAGTATGGTATACAGGCAGCTGGTCCATACATAGTACAGGATGTCAGGGCACTTGAAAAGGTACAGAGGACTGGAGAGCGACTAAGATGGTTGGACAGATAAAACATCTAACGTATGAGGAACGCTTGAGAGAACTCAAACTACTTAGTATTGAAGAGAGGATCCTGAGGGGCGACCTGATAGAAATGTACAAGATCCTGACAAGACAAACCAACATGGACCCCAACCAGTTTGTTGAACTAAACGAGGATGAAAGAACAAGAGGACACCAAGAAGCTGGTAAAGGGGTCAACTCACTTATCAAGACTCAAGTTTTTTTGCAAATAGAGTCGTTACACCGTGGAATGAACTCCCACAAGAAGTTGTAACTGCTGAGTCCACCAATTCTTTCAAAAACAGACTTGACCAACACTGGGCCACAAATTACCCTGGCGACATGTCCAAACCTATGAAGAAGGGAGCACCAAATAGACCCTGTCTACACCCAGCTCACCCAACCTAAACCTAAACATTTTGACATGCAAGTGTTGCATCGTAGGGCATGACAAGATCTTGTCAGCATGCGCACCAACTCAGGCATACATTTGGCTATTTCCAGGTGTGTGCTGAGTGTGTGTGCACCAGGTGTTCCAGGTGTGTGTGCACCAAGATGTTCAGGAGTGGATTGTGTATGCCATCACTAAAAACTGGTTAAACTGACCATAACCTTGCCTGCAGTCTAGATAATCACTGTTCATCTTGGGCATGTACATGCTATGCTTTGCAGTCTGGCATGTTGCAGGAACATTCAATAATGTTTGTATGCCTTTGTTTTATTTGTCTACACATAACTGCAAGTGCACCTAAACATTATTACAGACGGGTACCATTTTGGGAGGCAGTCCGTGAATTTGCTCCTTCAGCTAATGTCCAGTACAGGTAGGGCATGTTGTTCATCAAGTTATGTTTGCACTCGCATATAAAGCACAACAATATTTAGTATCAGCTTCATCATATTTTCGCAGTGCACTATGCCCTCTGAGCCATTGCACCTTGAATGAGTTTGCATGCTATTTGTGAATAAGTGTGAAACACTACATAACTGGAAAGAACAGTTGTTACTCCACTTCCCTTATTCACTACATAATCGTCTGCGGCGGAGCAGACTTGCTGTGGAAATCAGCAGTGCATCATACGCAGCTAGGTGCGTTATCTGTCCTTTTAACCCTCGCCCGTGCAGCGTCCGATCAGTGCGTGATCGTGCAGGGGGGGGGGGGGCGGTGGTACGACCCCCCCCCCTCTTAGCATTTCGCCCCTAATTGGGCTAGAGCTTCGATTAAAAAACGAGCGTGTTGCTTGTCACGAGAGGAAGCCATTGATACACGATTTTGAGGTCCTAGGTCATTAGGGGACCTCTGAAGTCATGTCAATGACCCAAATGTCATCAAAATTGAAAATGCGTTTAAATTGAATTTTATCGAGCTAGAATCGTGAATGAGCATATCATAATGCTTAATGGGTGCCAAATTCGTAATCAGCGTCACAAAATGTCCTAGAAACTGTCAAATTCCAAAAAGGTCATGTCAGGTCATTTGAGGTCAGTGACCTCGGTCAAGTTGACCTGTTGGGGCGCATGACCCCACTGGAATATATAATTATGTAAAATGGATGCCATATTTGAAATCAGCGTCACAAAATGTCCTAGAAACTGCTAGAAGCCAAAAAAGTAATATGTCATTGGAGGTCAGTGACCTCGGTTGACCTTGGAAAAAGTCAATCGAGGTCACAATCTCAATGGAAACCATAACTGTCACCTGAAAACACATGTGCATATGCTTCCTGAACAACAAACACTATGCAACTGCACAAGTTACAAGGATCAATACTACGGGACGCCAGTTGCGCCTGACTTGACCTTGAAAAACAGGTCAAAGGTCACGGGTCATGTGACTTACAACTTAACAAATTTCAGAATATGTGTCAAATTGTTCACAAGTAGGGGACTGAAAGTTTCATCGCAATCGGTTGATATTTACGCGAGTTATTCCCGAAAAACCGAGGGGGTAGTGTCAACTCCCCACCCCCCACCCTGCACTGGCGAGGGTTAACCCATGTGCATTGTGCATCACTGCCATTTTGTATAGTCTGGCCGCCCTGGTGATGTGCCAGTAACAGAATAATTATGTTTTACCCTGGCCAAACATGTGCGTCAAGTTCAGCTTCCTTCAGTTATCACATTGATATGACTATGAGCAAAAAAACTTTGAAAGCATGCTCAGTTTGCAGTAAGTCCCATCTATTTGCTTAGACACGTTTTATTACGTGAGCGGCTACAATAAAGATTGTGCCGATTGTGTTCAAATTTTGTGCGTGGTTAGGGACCTCTCAGCCGCCACTTTCCCACAAGTGAGGGGTCGTGTGCTTCTGCACGTGCGCACCCTTTTTGTATCTCAGAAACTACTTGCCCGATGGAGTTGAAATTAACCATACATTTTCTTCGCGCTCGCTCGTTCATCGCCAACTTCGGCGTCTTACTGGTAGTATACGCGCTGCCAAACTGAAGCATTGCTGCTCATATCCACTGGGTATCATTGGACCCACTGGTACCACTGGTATCTAAATCATTGGCGTGCATGGAGCAGTGTCCTAGGATTTCAAAATTTTGGGAAAATGACACCCTATGGATAATATTCTTCCACTCTTTCTCTCAGTTTTACTGTGAATTTTCCACTCCCTAAACTAAGATGTATTTGATAACTAGAAGCATTAGCATATACTAACCGTTTTCCTCCACAGGCTGAAAAGTATTGCCATTTGTAACAGCCAATTCTGATTGGTCAGTTTTGTCAAAGCCTAGTTAATCATATGGTCTTTTTAGGCTGAATATTCCACTCTTAATGCTTATTTTTGGCTGAATTTCCCACTCCACAACCTGTCTTCAAACACCATGTCTGTGTGCTGTTTGCTATGGTGGAACATGCCCGCAGTTGTGCTAATGATAGGTAGCTGCTTATTAGACAAACATGTTAGTCAATATTCAGTCAGGAGTCACATTGATAGGTAGTCAATGTCCAAATGATGTACTGCTTGATGATGTTAGTTTATCAAATGTGGGAATGTATGACGTATGTGGACGAGTGGTTTGGTGTGTCAGACTCTGAATCTAAAGACCCGATTTCGATTCCCAGCAGCAAACATTTTCGCAGGCTCCGATTTTCACCACGGTGTAACGACGCTAATGACAATAGCAGTTGCATGTGTGGCTAAATAACCGAGCCTTACATACGTGTAATAGTACATCGAATGTTGTATAAATTTGTTACCACACCAGCAGACCCCCCCCAAACAAAACAAAAACTGGTTACATTTTTTGTCCTAAATCTGTCCTGCAATGTTTTCCAGGAGTTACAACTTGTGCTGGATCCAATCATGCTGCAACTGGGTCGTATCCAGCACAACGAGCGGTGGGGGGAGGCGGAGCCGGTGCAAGGCGACGTGGAAGGCCTTCGCCGGCAGTTCCGGTTTCAGGCATACCGCCAATATGCCATGTGGTGGTAAACAATTTTATATCATAATTTCGCTCATCGCCAACGACTTAATTTTCGCTACATTGACTGTCATTTTGGCAATGATCACAATCGCTTCTGACAGACAGTTATAATAAAGTAGTTCATTCCCTATTGTCTTTGAAAGATATTCACCAGGCAAATTAGTAGCAATGTCCAGAGCATTCTTTGCTGCCTAGCCTTCAAGTTAGGTTTTAAGTTAAGGTCAGAAAAACAGCAAGCCCTGGTAAAGAATACTTAAAGCTGATGGGTGGGGGTCTGCTGTGGGATCCGACCTACACAAAGTATACAATTCTTCGGATTGCAGTTTACCCAGATGACATCGCATAACCATGCCTCGGTCAACAATTTATCACTCCAACTTCTTTGGTAGCTTTATGATTAATAGCAAAGTTAACCAACTGTGAGCCTATTGTTTGCATTTATTTGGTAATAAAATGTTTCAGAAGTCAACTATAACAATTAATTTGTTTTTTATGAACAGCTTTGTTTTTGCTGTGTCCTTGCCAAGTGGGGATCGCTTGGACGAGGGCATCGGCGCGTCATCCCTTCGTGCGTTGTCTGTGGGATCCGACGCGCGTACCCAAGCCCGCAAGGTTTTTACAGTGGCTATAAAGACATTCCGTTGTAGATGATGCGCCACTGGTTGGTTGATGTTGATGTCCGGCTGGTTGGGTGAATGTGACAAGCGCGGGTGGGGGGTTGTTCAATCTGTGATCTCGAAAATAGCAAGCATTGCTCCGGGTTATGAAACACATTTCACTGCTTGTACTTGTTCGTACTGTCACATTAGTGTGACATGCCCTGCGAATTAACTTTCCTGGAAATCATTACCTGAATCTGACCCGCTCTAAGTCTGAATCTGACCTTGGCACCTATATCATATTTGTGTTTTGTATCAAAAGATCGGCTATTCATTTTTCTACAGTAATGCATAGTTGGTGGTGCTATGTCGAACCGTCGGGAAACTGCGTTGGAAAACCTTTGGGATGGGTCAAATTGCCTTGCCCCCACCTGTGCGCATGTTGAATGACTACCAACATGCGCACAGGTTGTTAGTCATTCAACTCAGCGCCGACTCCCGCGTTCAGTCTGCGTGTCGTTATGTATCAGGTTGTGTATGTCATATCGTGTCACTTTGTGTGTTATTGTAATGAGTAATGTTTTCGTTTTCAAGTTGTATTACGTAATGGTCCACTGTTCTTGTTGTTATCGCAAATAATGACTTACTTTGGTACAATGAAATGTGTTATTGCAAAGGAGAAATTATGAATTTACATCACAGGACAACTCATCGCAAAGGCTTAACACATACATTGGACGACACAGCTTCAAACGTCAAATGTAACAATACATCACGCATACCACAATAATAAATACCACAATAATAAACAGCAAACAGCATGAGTACGGGGTAAAACAATGCCGCATATTACATTCATTACAATGAGGTATGTTGCATGGCTAACAATAACATCAGTGCGAAACCAAGGCACAGCAAGCATAACCTGAGACGCGCAACATGACATGACGAAACATCATAATTATCGAACCGGTCCAGGGCAATTGCCATTAATCAACACAACACTAGAGCCACAGCAGCCGGCCGAGCAGCTGCTCCTTGCCGACGGCGTCGGCCGAGACGACACACACACCGTACACCTTGTCCGGCTGGCTGAGGTTGAGCAGCACCAGTCCGAGCAGGAGGCAGCGCGAGGCCGAGTTCCAATCGCACCAGCCTGGGCGCGGCCTGTAAGTGCCCGTCGGGCAGTCATTGTGTGCCATCATGGGTGCTGCACCTGTGACAAGTAAGGATGTGGTTTAACGTTGTTGCGCGCATCATTGTTACCGATTATTGCTGCCATACATTACGCGCCAAACTCTAACCTCCTCCAAGTTGCTCCAACTTGCAACTGTCTGTGCAACAGGATAGAACAGTTGCCAGTGGTGTACACAGGATTCACTCCAGGAGGGGGCAAATTTTGCTCAGGGGGGCATAAAGTACCCCAACCCAAAAAACTCACCAGATTTGACCCAATATATTTTTGAGGGGCATATATTTAAACGGACATTCTCAGTATTCTCAGTACTATAAAGGTGTGCAAAAGAAGAATATCGCCCAACTTTTTCCTAAAAAACAAACACAAATTCATTCATTTTTTTACCAAAGGGGGCATGAACAGACCTTTAGTGGGGAGGGGGAATTGGTCCATTTGCCCCCCTCCCACACACACACACACCCTTGTGTACGCCTAGGACAGTTGAGTTGAAAGTTGGAGCAACTTGGAGGTTAGAGGCGCCACAGGAAGCGGCCCATAGAGGACGTTTCATCATACAAGACTTCATTAGGCAAGATTAAATTGTACACAATGATTCAAAAGGTGCTGATCAAGTGTTTTATGACAAAACATGTCCACCTATGTTAGCCTTCCAGTGTCATATATGCAATAATTGTCTGGATATTTATACAATTTCCCATTATATTTAGATAGTATTATATCCATATTTCTATCATGGACTACAGTAAAATATTTGCCATACTTTCATTATACTTCTATAGAACCAATCAAGCAAGCATTTCCATGAAACAAATACATGAAATACCTGGTCTGTGTAAAATTAAAAGGTAAGGGTAAGGTAAGGTAACAAGAACCTACCAGAAAATCGTGGTGTTCAACTCTTGTTCGCCCCCGGTGCTATTTTGGGATTTGCACCCTCTTATACTACAATTTCGCACTCGGCATTCTGGCTTCTGATCCCGGCAATGCATCCAGTCACTGAACCGACTCGGTGGTAATAACAGACCTTGGTAATGATAATCTGTACTATTTACTAATGACCACGGCCGAGGTCTGTATAAATACCACGGCTAGTTTGCGGCAGAATCTGCGTATGACTCAATTCTGACGTCAGCGGGTATGACGTCATACCTCTGGCTGTATAATCTGTAAATCTGAGGTCTGTATAAATACCACGGCTAGTTTGCGGCAGAATCTGCGTATGATTCAATTCTGACGCCAGCGGGTATGACGTCATACCTCTGGCGAGCGTTCATTCCCCGATCGTGGCCCGGAACAGCGGGAATGAAAACGGGCCCACTAGTCCTGTGTCGAAATTACTTAACGTAGAGAGGTAATTCTTTCACCACAAACCATTTTTAGATCTGCTCTACAAATCTGCTATCTCAGTCCAAAACCCCATGTTAAAGGTGAACTATTCCCTTTAATGTTCAAGATACGCTTAACAAAAAAAAAATCAAAAGCATAGACTTGCAACCTAACTTACTTATCTAACGGCGACGACTTCAAATTGCCGCTCGTCAACACGCATTTATTTATTTTTAATGTCAAAAGACCGCAAAACGCTCGAAAGCGCAGCTGCGGCGACGGGGCTGGCCACAACTAGACCAGAGCACCAGTGACGTCATCGCTAATGTTGAGCCGCTCGGCAGCCGATACATGGGGAATCCCGGGATGACAACCCCCTGATGTAAACATCCGACGACAGGCACTTCAATTGCGTCGCTTCTGGCACAAACCGCGCCACAATTGTCGCTGCCTCACCTGTCTCACCGACATGACTACGACGCGGGTTACGCTAGTCATGGGATAGCGGCGGTGTCGCCGATTTTTTTTCTTCACCGCTAGGCCTGGCTTGAGGAACGCTGCCACTAAATCAAAACAAGCTATTTGGGACAGTGTATGTTTGACGCTGATATTCTAATGCTGAGCCACATTGAAGATGACTGAGGTCTTGTCATGTTTGTGCGCCAATCATATTCGCTATTGTGCGCCATCGTTTGGGATGTGTAGTTATCTTTAAAGGAAATAGTTCACCTTCGGAAAATTTTCAGAACACGATTTTATTATATTTTTTAATACAGTTTCTTTTTTCTTTTCAAAAACGGTCCTACATCGCGCCAATTCAGGACAGAAGGTCGTAAATTATTAATGTTATGGTGTGCGTTATTGGTCTGCGCATGCTCAGACCAGTGCTGGCACTCTCAGACGGTACGGTATATCATATATGCGCCGCATTCCTTCGCCAAAAAGTCAAATATCTTCGGCTGGAGTCTTTTCAGCCAAGAAAAGTTGCAGATAAGGATTTCTCAACACGGGCTACAAAACTGCTATTTCAGTTCAAAATCCCATGTTGAAGGTGAACTATTTCCTTTAACAGCGTTTTGCTAACTCACGGTACGGCGGTACCCAATCAACTGACACCAACGTGCGTTGGCGCGTCGGAACATTTTTTCACCTCTGAATGAGCTAAAATAACATGATTCTGAAATAATTGGGCTGATCCAATGCATATTCTCTAGAAAGGGAACATTTGTATATTTTCCCAAATTGACTTATAATGGGGGGGGGGGTCACGAAATTGACCTGACCTTAGGTCACCGATACAAACAAAATCCGAGATAAACGAATTGTAGGTACTTATTATCTTATGAAATCCTGCAAGTTGCAAATTTATCGGAGAAACACTGGCTTTGACACGACCACAAACATTGTTGGAGGTAAGGTCACTTGACGTGATCTGGTGACACTGACTTGAAACGACCTGAAGTTAAAACTTTCACACAATGTGAGTGATTGATTCAGTTCACAGTATTTTATTAACAGAAAAACAATCAAAATTAAATTACAGTAGCGGATTAGCGCAAAAGCAATGGCTTAAATTAAAGCGCCTCTCCTAAGGAGTATAACTAAAGTAATAAACTGGCATAAGTCCACATAAACAACCTAACATAAATACACTAGAAATAAGAGAATAACTAAAGCAGGGGATCAGACAGCGCCAACCCCGCCAACGACCCTCCGAGCAACCGTTTGGTATGAGTTTTTCTGCCAATGAGGCTTTTAAGGATGCTGTGATATTTATGTGGATTTTTTTTGGCCTCCAAAAGTTTCATAACTTGTGTCTGAATGTGAAGATTTTTCAGTCGTTAGTTGGTGTCTGTGGTTAAGTTTCGCTGTTGTCTCCACCGCTCCCAATCATAGTCAGTATTACGTTTTTTAGCAGTATGAAACAGTCTATCTCGTTTACGAATTTGGCGTCTTATTTCTAAGGTAAACCATGGTTTATCACGATATTTTTTTTAGATAGTTCGGCGAGGGATTGAGGCTTTGGCTGCAGTCATTAGGATATCAGTGAAATTGTCAGTTGCTTCGTCCACGTCACAGTCTAGCAGTCTGTCCCAGTCTGTGTCCATCAAGAGTCTTGTGAGTTTGTCTGGGTCCATTTGTCTGTAGTCCCATATTTGTTTAGTTTGTCTGGAAATAGAGGTGTTGTCAATCTTGAGACACAAAAATTGGCAGGTGGTCAATGTTAGAAAAACAGGGAAGAACACCACTATCATGAACCATGGAATTATTTGATACCATCAATAAATCTCTCAGGTTGGCAACACCATTGGCCCCTGTGTATCGTGTTGGTTCATTTATGAGCTGTTTGAGGTTTAATGCAAAAAGTTAATCATGAAGAGTAATTTCATATGGTGTTATTGGACTATGGTTTGAGAATTTTGGGTCAAGGAAAGTGTTACCTGCATTTAAGTCCCCTAGTATTAGAATGTTATCAGGAGAGTGAAACTGGGCCAGAGCAACGCTTTCATTTAGCTTTTCAAAAAAGGAGGAGTGCTGGGTTGCTGATAAGTTGGGAGGTACATAGATTGTGCATATAATTAGGGTAGTAGATTTAATTTGTATCAAGCACCATATCCATTCTATTCCATTTGTTTCAAGGTGAGAAAGTCTTTTGACTGCAAGATTATTGCGCACATAGATAGCAACACCACCTCCATTTCTGTCTCTATGTCTTGTTAATGGATCATGAAAATTGTCAAGCGTGAAAAGAGAGGGATGGACTTGGTCATCTAGTTTAGTCTCAGAAAGGCAGATTATGTCAATGTCATTGAGTGAGGAGAAGTAGGAAAGCTCGTCAAGTCGGCAGCGAGATGTGATTGAGTTGATGTTTACATGTGAGATGGTGATGTTCTGGGTGCTGTCTCCACTAGGTGATCTGGAGGATTTAGACAGGCATAATACAGATGTTGCCGACCCAACAGAGGCTACCCGGTGCCCGGGACCTGGGGAAGATACAAAAGTGCTCATCAGATGTTGGCAGCGCAGCAGTGGGTGTCTGGTAACACAATTAATGATATATAACCCAGTAAGATTAACATTAAAACATATCTGTTATCTAATTCAGAGATATAACAATGGTAATAAGTGACTGGAACAAAAAGAACCATGCAAAATCATGTAACAAAACAACTCGGTGTACCAGCGACAATTTAACAAAGAAACCTGGCTCTTTCAACAATCAAAAGTCACACGGAACAACAAACTAGATACCAGGTAAAACAACAGTCAACAGGTAGCGAATGATTTTAACCACAAAAAAAACGGTTGAGAACTTGACCAAATTAAAAAAAAATGCAAAGAAAAATGACATATTTCTTAAACAAAAGCAGAAGTACAGACCCACATCAATCAGCAAGAGCAAGTGGAACAAAATAAAACGAGTTAACACAATCGGAAACAGCGTTGTATACACCAGAGATATAACAATGGTAACAAGTGACTGGAACAAATTAAACCATGACAAATCATGTAACAAAACAACTCAGTCTACCAGCAACAATTTAACAAAGAGACCAAAACAAGAAGCACGCACGCACATCGTAAAGGGTAAACAAACCAGTCCCCGTCCCCCGCTCGCCACACACGTCGCCTGCACCAGGGCTACCATATTGTCAGCCTCCCACTCGCCGGCGGCCGCCCGCTCCTCGCCCGCCAGCAAGAGAGCACAGGAGCCCCCCCCCCCCCCGCCCACCCGCCCACGGAAGACTACGGCCGAGACCGGTCACGGATCACGAAGACAGTGGCCAGAGAGTGAGGAGAGTGAGGAGCAGAGCACGCCAGCAGAGTGAGGAGAGCACGGCGGGCGGCCGCCCTGCCACGGAAGACGGCGGTAGGCGGTAGACGGCGGTCACGGAGACCGCGGCCCGGCAGCCAGCATGAGAGCGCGACGGGAGGCCGCCCTGCCACGGAAGACGGCGGTAGGCGGTAGGCGGCGGTCACAGACCGCGGCCCGGCAGCCAGCATGAGAGCACGACGGGAGGCCGCCCTGCCACGGAAGACGGCGGTAGGCGGTAGGCGGCGGTCACAGACCGCGGCCCGGCAGCGAGTTTCCGAAGTCCCACACTATTCAGATCTCTGGCCTCCTATTGGTGTGGAATGACGTCACCTTAACGTGACGTCATTCCCTGGCAATGACGGGCCAATGACAGCGCTCTTCCAAGGTCACCATAACGCTACGTTCTCCTAACGGTAATAATTGACACTATATGAGTGATTTATTTAGTTGCTTACCAAGCATGAAATACTTCACATATTATTATCAAATATTTTAAATGTAATATGTAGGTATTTTTACAAAAGGCAATACATAAACCACGCACACTGGAAGGTGAAGGGGTCTGAGAATTACGCGTCCTGGAAGGGGGGGAAGTCGCCCCCTGATATCTCAGCTCCTATAAGACCTAAATTTGGGAGGTAGGAGGGGGCTGTAGAGAACTCTATTATGTGCAATTTTCATGCCCCTAGGCATGACACTTGGTCTTCAAGGTCAAATGACATCATCAAATATCAGATAGATAGTTACAAAGCGGCGTGTTTGGCCAACTCTTCGCCTAAAATTGTCATTTTTAAGTTTGAT
This sequence comes from Chirona hameri, assembly GCA_036785665.1. Lineage (NCBI taxonomy): Eukaryota > Metazoa > Arthropoda > Thecostraca > Balanomorpha > Balanidae > Chirona > Chirona hameri. The sequence continues at coordinate 61,894 of JAXIVJ010005931.1, forward strand.
GACCAGTGGTGTCTACACTATCTATCTGAGCTCAAAACTGAGTATATCAATGCGAAAGTGCGTTCCAAGAGCTTTTGAGTGTTTTTTTGTTCGGTTTGTTCCTACCTGAAGAAGTTCATATTTGGGGGAAAATTTACATTTGATGTCATTTGACCTTGAAGACCAAGTGTCATGCCTAGGGGATGAAAATTGCACATAATAGAGTTCTCTACAGCCCCCTCCTACCTCCCAAATTTAGTTATTCTAGGTCTTATAGGAGCTGAGATATCAGGGGGCGACTTCCCCCTTCCAGGACACGTAATTCTCAGACCCCTTCACCTTCCAGTGTGCGTGGTGAACGGAGAATCCACGTGACTGACCTGTTCATTACACATTATCATTTACTTTTTGCATGCTCTCTAATGGCTGTTTGTGCGTTCCGCTACGCCAATCGATTCCGAAGAATTTGAAGGAAAAAAGAGAAAAAGAGCTCGCTAAAATTAGAACCCATCAACTATGGACAACACAACGACCGAGTTTATCTTCGCTAACTTAAAAACCTGTTAATATGGGCGGCCTGCCGTCAACGCAGCGCGGTGACGTCACCCGTTTGAGCCAGATCTGAATAGTGTGGGACTTCGGAAACTCGCGGCCCGGCAGCCAGCAGGAGAGACGGCGAGGCCGCCCTGCCACGGAAGACGGCGGTAGGCGGCAGGGCAATAGAACACTGGATACTCCAAAGTTTTTTTAAAGTATATACTAAAAATATACTATAAAAGCTACAAAACATACCAACAAATGAAGGTCACTACCAGATTTGGAATAATATACCAAATATGGATGCACGACATTCGCGGCAGGTATGGCGTTCGTGTTTCAATCAAGAATAGTACAGCCTTTGCATTCACTCCCGTGCAGTGGCATTCTTCGTCACCGACAGCAGGGTATTTATTGGTCCGCGTCTCGCTTTATGTTCCAGTTTCTGGTTTGGTAGCGGAATGTATTTATAATTGAATTATTAAATTTGTCAGTTCTGTGAGCAGTCATTATCGTGTACAGCCTTGGAATTTGTGCCATTTTCTGGACTTTTTGGGTCCAAAGAATTTTGCTCTCTTCATATTTCATATTTCATATCAGGCCGCTCAATATTGTTTTCCCCGCAAGTTTGGTAAGACTTCGCTCGGCCTTCGGCCTCGCTCGTAATATACATCCTTGACACCTAACTGGCTGAATTTGGCGACACTGTGTTGAAGATAATTTTGTATGTACTCATTGGCTATTTGCAGAACTTTGTACATACAAGTTATTGGTTCACGTCATATTCTTCTGCATCTGGCTGTTGCGCTGAAGCGGCAGAGCCTTCAGCCTGGACAGCTCAGCGGCGACTGCTGTGTGTTGAATAGTGCAAGTCTGATCGGGTCTGCTGCCGTTGTACTGTGACTGGCGCATGTGAGGCCTTCTGCATTTATATTGTTGCTAAGCATGGCGTTGGTCCAGTCCCTGGCATGCTTGACAAGGGATTAACTTGGTATGTATCTTAGGATGAGCAGTAATCGGCTCAGCAGTAGCAGAAGAGGGCTCCTGTAGTCGGCTATCTGGGGCTTCCCGGCACAAGCGTTGATGTCGTGCAGTTTGTTTTCACATTCTGTTGTGTATTTTCCTTGGTGTGAAACATGTGTTATATAAAATATATGTGATTTATCTCAAAGGCATTGCACATTATTTTAAACATTGGCAGATCCAGAGCGGTGGTTTCGGGCCTGGGGGATATAAAATATATGTGATTGATCTCATTATAAAGGCATTGCACATGATTTTAAACATTGGCAGATCCAGAACGGTGGTTAATTTTGCTCCGATTTCAGGTGTTTTTTTTTTGGGGGGGGGGGGGGGGGGGCATGGCCGCCATGCCCCCTTCCCCTGGATCCGCTAGTGATTTCAAATATCACATTTGTATGTGCTCTGCTGTAGTATTTATCCTGATCTAGTCATAAGCATGCTTGAATTTCATCCATATATGTATATATTAACAATATATATATATATATATATATATATATATATATATATATATATATATATATATATATATGTATATATATATATATGTATATATATATATATATATATATATATATATATATATATATATATATATATATGTATATGTATATGTATATACATATGTATATGTATACACTGGCGGATCCAGGGGGGGGGGGGGCAATCCGGCCATGCCCCCCCCCAAAAAGCCTGGAGGGGGGGGGGGGGGGGCAACATGTCTTTTGCCCCCCCCCCCAAAATATATATATATATATATATATATATATATATATATATATATATATATATATATATATATATATATATATATATATATATATATATATATATATATATATATATATATAAATAACTGTAATATGAGCCTCAACGCATATAAAAAACAATAAAATTCCGTGTTCTGTGAAATTTTAAGAAAAGAAAATGAACACGTTCATAAATAATGATTTCGTCGTCGACGAAGGAATAACTAGACCCACGACCAAGGGCGGATCCAGGGGGGGGGGGCGAACGGGGCCATGCCCCCCCCCCCCCAGCCTGTTTAAGGGGGGGGCAAACTATGTTTTGGCCCCCCTCCCCCCCAAGACGTGAAATTTAATGCATGCTATATTTGCGTTTTTAGAACGGTACTGGGCATCCCAAAATTGCAGCAGTCAAAATCAAGCTAGCCTCAGTCAAAAACTGAAAAATTTCGCGTCGCTTCGCGGCATGACACAAGTTTCGCAATTGCATATACAAATTTGGAAAATTCATTCCATTAAGTGTCCTGCAGAGGCTCTCCTTGGCGGTAATTGCTGGCCCCAGGGCCAACTCTCTTCATAAAATATTATCTTTAAAGCGGGCTACATGTTTAGCTTGTCTGCCGAGTTCCGAAAAAGGCGACGCGAACGCAAAGACGCGGACTTCGGCAACCGGAAGCTGTTCCAGCGGTGCCCAACTTGTTGGCCCGAAGAGCTAATAGTGGGGACCAGGCCAGGACTATCTCCCCAAGCCATCTCCCCCAGGCTCCTCCAGATCCACAGGGACCATTTATGCGCGGAAATGTCGGTCTGCCTCTTGCTACTTTGAAACCATTTGCACCGTTACCAGTTGTTTGTTACAGTTCGGTGCATAGGTATGTATACAGACTACAGTTATTATTATCATATGTACTATTGAGCGCAGACTGCCACCGGCCATCGTGATTTACTATCCGAGGCTAATGTATATGAAAAACTACCTTCATTTCAACATTTTGCATCATACCGAGATGTGCAACCAGGAAAAGGGGTTACCTGAGGCTTGGCTCCACTCACGGTGTGGTTCCAATATTAAAAATGCGTTTTCCACGACCTAAAATTAAAATGTTCACGCCGCTTCGCGGCGTCACATCAGTGGCCATCGTCATAACGAAGTCATCGTCATCGTCTTCGTTTCGTCGTAACGCTGAATTGAATGAATAACATTTTTAGCTTATTATCCTCTACAAGGCTAAGAAGCTAAAAATGCCTATGTTTCTGGGTTTTATCAGGCAAACCCGAGCAAAAAAAAATCGCGCCGCTTCGCGGCGCTAAATAACAAGTACCTACTATAACATGCAAATCCACATTAGAAATGTTGCAAAGGCTTAAATACACGCATAACAAATTGGGGTACATTTTTTGTCGTCATTTCAGCCGACCCCCCACTCAAAAATTATCGGCGACGCCCCTGGGTACAGCTGACAATTGACATAGTTGTTATCAGTGTAAGGCAATGTCGGAACAATACAAACTGCAAGCTGACATCTTTCCTTTTTCGATATCCCAAAAGGTCGAAAACCTAAAAAAAAAAATGGGGAAAAATTCGAAATCGTGTGGTTGCAAAATAAAGTGGCCCAAATCCGGGAAGAAATTCGAAATTGGGGGTAGGTAAGGTCCGCTAAAAAAACGGTTTGCCCCCCCCCCAAAACGGCGGCTGGATCCGCCCTTGTATGTATATGTATATCTATGTCTAGATCGGATATTTTGCCACAGTATGTTGCCTAAAATATGATATTCCTAATCACGTACGATACCTATATTTAATATTATTGCATTACTAATGGTCTTCTCGCATGATAATAACTAAATAATAAATGTATTAATGAATATATAATACATTAATTATTTAGTTGATATCATGAGATCATTAGCAATAATATAATATTTCAAAAAGGCCACAGTCTGACTATTCACGTCGTTTCCCTCATTCCGTCGAATTGAAAAATTGTTGTCTGCAGCGGGATTCGAACCCGCGCTTGGCCATCGCTCGATCTGCATGGGTTCACGAGATTCTTAATAGCTCGAAAACGAACCTCACGGCGTACACTTTTGAACCCGGAAATCGAAAGAAAAATGTTCACGCTTCATTGCTAGCTACTTTTTATTGTCGTATCGGTTGCAGGTAAAAAAAGCCGTGGGCCCGTAAAATGGCTTTTTAACATGGAACCCTATGGCCTAGTAGGAAAATGTACGCCGTGCTGCCATATAGACTCCCCCCGGGTAGGCGGTAGGCGGGCGGTCACAGACCGCGGCTCGGCAGCCAGCAGGAGAGACGGCGAGGCCGCCCCTGCTCACGGAAGACGGCGGTAGGCGGCGGTCACAGACCGCGGCCCGGCAGCCAGCAGGAGAGCACGACGGGAGGCCGCCCTGCCACGGAAGACGGCGGTAGGCGGTAGGCGGCGGTCACGGAGACCGCGGCCCGGCAGCCAGCAGGAGAGCACGGCGGGCGGCCGCCTTACCTCGGAAGACGGCGGTAGGCGGTAGGTGGCGGATCACGGAGACCGCGGCCCGGCAGCCAGCAGGAGAGCACGGCGGGCGGCCGCCCTGCCACGGAAAACGGCGGTAGGCGGTAGGCGGCGGCCACGGAGACCGCGGCCCAGCAGCCAGCAGGAGAGCACGGCGGGCGGCCGCCCTGCCACGGAAGACGGCGGTAGGCGGCGGTCACGGAGACCGCGGCCCAGCAGCCAGCAGGAGAGCACGGCGGGCGGCCGCCCTGCCACGGAAGACGGCGGTAGGCGGCGGTCACGGAGACCGCGGCCCGGCAGCCAGCAGGAGAGCACGGCGGGCGTGCGCGCAAGTTGGATGGCAGGTTTCCTACTCAAACTGGCCGAGATCAGTCTGGAGCTGAGGCGCACCGTTGGAGTTTGCTGTGATTTTTTTACTTTTAGCACACATCCGTCTGACCAGACGGCCCACAGCTTTCCTGCTCGTTTCAGCTGGCGCGCGAGGTACATTATTTCTTGGTTCCTTCTAGTTAGATTTTCCTGGACGAAGGCGTTCTTCATTGATCCCTCGGTTAGAGTGGAACCGCGTGGCGGTTTAGCCTGCTTCAGCTCCTTTCGGCCGAACCAGACCGCCTCTCGTTTTAAGTACGAGACGTACTTCACAACCAGTGGGCGAGCGGGCGCCGGGGACTGGCCCGGAACAGCCACTTTGGGCTTACCAATGCGATGCGCCTGTCTATGCCCCCCCTCCCCCCGGTCCAGCTTTACGTTTGCCATCTTGGCCAGTTCGATGGCTAGCTGCACGGTATTCTCATCTTTGCTCTCTGTGATGCCAGTAAAGTTCAAACAGTTCCTTCTGGAGCCTGCAGTTCCTTCTGGAGTTCAAGCTCGGCGAGCCGCTGCTCCTGCTCACCGATCACCGATTTTTGGGCCGCCACTTCCTGCTTGAGCTCCGCTATCTCCTTCTCCTTCTCCTCCACCCCGAGCAGGTCCGGAGAGTTGAGCGTACCTCTCCATCGCTCAGCATGGTGAGCAGTGCCGCTTTCAGGTCGGCGAAGTCCGGCATCCTTGACACCCACTGCTGCGCTATTCGTCTTAGTTAATATTCACTATCGCACTGGCTCCGCCACTGGCCGCACACACAGGGCGGCGCGGGTCACGGGGTCACCGGTCGGGCGGAGCGAGGTCGGACGCGTCTGACCCCTGGGCCGGTCAGTGGACAACTCTTTGATGCACACATAGCCGTGCCAAATTTGTTAATATGGGGGAGGCGGGGCAAAATAAATGCTGGTCCCCCCCCCCCGAGGTGCCCCCAGTCAGTCTGAGAGGCCCTCCAAGACCGACAGAATGATCTCAGTCGGCCTGAAGGGAACCTCGGTAGGCCTGAGGGGTCCTCAGAAGGCCTGATACTTCAACATAGGCCTGTCGGACGTTCTTTGCGACCATTTAGAGGTCCAGCAAAATAGTGGCCTAAATCGAGATCAATTGTTATGCAATTGCTGCTCAGTGACCTCTGGAAGGTCGGCTGAGGTCATCTCAGGTCACCAGCACCTTTTTGTCAATAACTCTTGATAGATGAAAGATAGAGACCTGCAAATGACACCACTATTTTTTCTCGTCGAGTCGCGTCGCCCATATGCAACATTCCCTACCTGGGTCACAAATGACCTGAGGTTATATTTTTAAGCTGACCTAACCAAGTCACCATTAATATGTTGTTTCGAAGCGCCTTTACGAGACAAACACGATGGTTTTAAATTACTACTTTATGTCTAACCAATTCAAAGTTATTTATGAAAAACTTTTGGAAAAAATCCCCTCGTGACCTTTGGTGACCTCGGGGCCTAAACTATTGATCTGAGCTTACATTTGAGTACAACTACCGCGATTTGAATTTTCATGAGCTTTCGGTTGCTTGTTTACGTTTATTACTAGCTCGCATAGTTCCCGAGATATTTGGGGGCTTCTAGAGCAAAGTCCTTCACTTGGAAAATGTGACATTTGATGACCTCTCGTGACCTCAATATTGACCTGAGCCAAATACCCGAAGTAACTTCGAATGGCCTTGTAGAGAGCTTTCGAACACTGTTTTCTGCATCTTACTAGCCTTTTTAGTTTTCGAGTTAGAGGGAGGATCCCAATGGGATTTTGCACGCTGATCATGCCGGCTAGCAAGTCATGTACTGTTGACGTCACGACCATCGACCAATCAGGCCTTGAGACCCTGTTTTTGGCCGCAATGGTCTACCCGGGGGTCCAAAGTTCATATGGCAGCACGGCGTACATTTTCCTACTGGCCATAGGGTTCCATGTTAAAAAGCCATTTTACGGGCCCACGTTTTTTTTAACCTGCAATCGATACGACAATAAAAAGTAGATACAAATGAAGCGTGAACATTTTTCTTTCGATTTCAGGGTTCAAAAGTGTACGCCGTGAGGTTCGTTTTCGAGCCCAATTTTTAAAATCACGTGCAATGTCTTTATAATGAGATCAATCACATATATTTGATATCCCCCAGACCCCAAACCACCGTTCTGGACCCACTAATTATTAAAATCACGTGCAATGCCTTTATAATGAGATCAATCACATATATTTTATATAACACATGTTTCACACCAAGGAAAATACACAACAGAATGTGAAAACAAACTGCATGACACCAACGCTTGTGCCGGGAAGCTCCAGATAGGGCAGACTACAGGAGCCCTCTTCTGCTACTGCTCAGCCGACTACTGCTCATCCTAAGATACATACCAAGTTAATCCCTTGTCAAGCACCCCAGGGACTGGACCAACGCCACGCTTAGCCCAGCAACAATATAAATACAGAAGGCCTCACACGCGTCAGTCACAGTACAACGGCAGCAGACCCGATCCGGCCCCCTCCGAAGTTAGTTGGCAGCACTACAGCTCTTGGGCGTGACTTTCCTACTAGCCCATAGGGTTCACGTGTTAAATGACCCAACTTTGGGAAGCTGTATCTCGAGTTCTATTCAGCCTATTCGCCTGCAGCTAGTCTCCAAAGAAAGATCGTTCAAATATCTTGCGATGATTCCTCTACCATTTTTCACCTAACTCAGCCGAATTCTTAGGGCGTGAGGGGTAAATATTTGACTGCACTCCGTGCCGGTCTGGCCAGTTTCTGGCGGCGCTGGTGCGCCGGCGGTAATAGCTCAGTCGGTAGCGCCTCGGACTACGGATGCGAAGGTGGTGGGTTCGTATCCCGCTCAGGTAAGGGTGATTTAGTGCAGGAATGATGTTATATTATTTTTGATGGTCGATAACTATGTTTTTATCGACAAAATAAACTGTTTAAAATGTTTTGTCGAAATGAACTTGATTTAAACCATCTTCTCCGGCTTGATATTGAGTAATTCCGCGATGGTAACGATAATTATTATCCATTAGCGGCAATCATCCATTAGCGGTAATTGTCGCATTTATCCTTCTCGTTTGTCATTTCATATCGCGACCGGCTAGTGTGAGAAGCTGTGAGTACCAAGTAGTAGCGCGTATGAGTGAATACAATTTGAATATATTTGTGTAATACCTCTTTTAGCTTTTACACTGATTGATAGACTTAATAAAACGAGTAAAGCAAAACACACATTGATGACATATCATACTCGTTCGAAGATTGTTAACAGAACTTTAACTGACAACTGGTTTTCCCGATACTTTCGAGCTTTTTCTTCGTTTCTCCGACTTCACATCCTGTCTTTTACGAAAACTGACAACCAAGCCATTGAAAGAAAAGTTACTCCAATAAATCATTATTGAAAGCACTGTAGCAGCAATAATACAACAGCATTGTAGGAGCTACAATGGCACAATTGATGCAAAAGACAAGATGACGCACGTA